>JAUYWG010000766.1:0-11802 GCA_034779775.1 Enteromius afrohamiltoni | reverse complement strand
AACACACGATCTTCTACTGATTTCTTCCCCAGGCCAAAATTCCTGAGCGTGTGCAGAGCAAAGCGTCTCTGCTGCCTCCAGGAGTGACCAAACGTGACCATTATAATCCCTTAGAAAAAGAGAACAGAATCTTGTAGTCTTGTATCTGAACAAGTATTAAATTCATAATCAACACATTTGTGAAGAAAAGTGACATGGTGTCATTCGCCGCTCAAAAACGAACATACACTCTTCAAACTAAAGGTGCTTTATTTGCATCTATGATTACTTTTAACAACTATTGACATCATTGAAACAAAAATGGTTTTAGAATTAAATATGTAGTAAACATTTCAAAAATTCAAATAACGTGTTAGCCTACTGACCGAGCCCATTAGTTATCCATTCTATAATAGGCACAGATGGTCGTCCAGAAAAAGCTTCCTGAACCAATGCTTCTTTAATGACCTGTATTGTATTCAGGACTATTGTTGGCTTCCTTCCGATATACAGAGTAGACATCTCTCCATATTGAGACAGCTGCTCAGAAGAGAAGAACAGAGAATTTGAAGACAAAGGTGATATTACCTTATTCACCTAAAGCTCTACTGAGGCACCGGCCCAAATCACTTTTTCCTTGAAAGCCTGCTGTGTGCAAGAAGTGTGCAACACAATGCACTGTACAAACTTCCATTGCTTAAATCACTGTTCCTAAAGTGCAACAATACTGAGGAAGGCAAACATGTATTTAAAGATATTTAATTATTTTTAACATACTTAACATCCACATTAACCTTGCTTTAAGCATACTCTGTATGGAAGTAATAAAAGCATATAATTTCTTCTTGCACATCTGCATTACACAATGATAAATATGAATGATTACATCTTTTCAAGAATTTACAATTAAATGGTCTTTACCTAGTACTTTGATATTAATTACATATAAAACTTAGTTATTTCTTTTCTCAGAAACAATGCAATTTTACAGAAAAAACATTTATCGATTTGTAAAAAAAATATGAAAACATTTGACTTTGGAGGTTTTCGCCCGACAGCTACCATATTATTTATTTATATATATATATATATATATATATATATTAAACTTTACATTTATACTAGTAGCGACAAATTGTCTAGTCTAATTTTAAAATATGTAACTTAAGAGTTACATGTTAAGCCCCTACTAAATCATCAATGACTCACAGATCTTATGAACTCCATTGGCTTCTTTATAAGCTGTGGTAAGACTCCCAAAAAAGGCAGAGGTCTGGGACCAGGTGGAATTTGACTACTGCATGAATTAATCCTGAAGAGCTCAAACAGAACCGTAAAGATCAAACCCAGAAACAGAGCCAGGCATACAGAGCCCAGATCTAACTTCATAAGAGTCGTCCACATGATGATCCCAAGACAAACACACAAGAGCAGCGACCGACTGAAAAACAAAACAAAAGAGGGTGGAGACAGTGTGGGAAGCTTAACCCTTGCGGTTGTGTTGTTGTTTATATGACCAGTGTTAGTGCTGCGCGGGTCGGGTTTGGGCGGTTAAAGAAATATCTTTATTTGCGGGGCGGGTAATTAAAAAAAAAAAAAAAAAAAAAAAAAAAAAATCGAAATCCATGTATGCTGCGACTATACTTGTTGGTGCTTGAAAATATAGCCGGCTTGAAAAAGCGGGCATAGGATACTATTTTATTTATTTAATTTTCTGGTAATTAACTCATGGACAGAACGGACATGATGCCGAACCGTCTCGCTAGACGACCAAGGTGGGCCGACGCACTTGGGGGCTGGTCGATATAATATGGATTTTTTTATTTTATTTATTTATTTATTTATTTTTTAATTGGCGACCGGCCCATAAAGCAGGGACAGCGGCCCATTGGTTTATTTTCCACACTGACACTGGGCTGGCCTAATCATCTTTTAACAGGCTCCAAGGTGGAGACAGGAATCGCGACCCATTGGTTGACCCTTAAAGGACATTGAGCTAGTCCAATGAAATCTCAGGACACGCCCCGCCTCACTCCTTCACTCCTGGCCAGCCCTCCTTCCCCCTTCATCTGCTATATAAAAAGTTTGACCGGAATTTGAGATGAGCCGGTCTATAACAATGGATAAACCCAGAAAAGAGCAAGGGCGTGCAGAGAAGCCGCGGGAGAGAAGACGCAAAAGTGGAAGCAGCAAAACGTAGGGACAGAAGCATGAATTGCAAACGGAAGAAGCTCACCTGTCCTAATGCCTGTAGAATACGTCAACACTTTTTAAAACAGCGAAAAAGTCAAATGTGTGCTGAAAGTTTCGCGAATGCATCTAGTTTAAATATGACCTGACGTTTTATTTTTATCCAACGATATGGGATGTTATTGCACCAACTTTTAATTTGTGAGTTTGTATTATACTCAAATAGCCTACCTAACTTAACCTAAAGACTGCACTGTACTTACCAGTACTGTATCAGTGTTTGCATTCTTTGTGGAGGTCTTTGCTGTCCAATTGTGTGAGGATTACTGTCATAACTAAAAATTATAGTGTGTATATATATATATATATATATATAAAATTTTAAATTAGAATCACTGACTAACCACTAACAAGTGCAGTTCACCTATCCTTTAACTGCTGACAGTGAAGGTGGTTGTGGGGTTTAAGAGCAGCCTCAGTGTGCTTGTGTTAATGGCTTTATGACATTCATCTTATATCGTGTGCACAGTATCATGCTTTAGTTTAGACAACAAATAAATCACACACAAAATTTGGCTAAATTTTAAGTAGGCAAAATAATATTGTTTGCTTTTTATTTTGTTTTTTAAGAAATGTCTCCATTTTAATTCCACCCATAGTATGTCTGTCAAAGAACAAATATACATTTTTATTTAAAACACCACAGTAAAATAATAACACCCATAATTTTAAATATGTTTAAAGCTAAGGATGTTTCAACTATTATCATCAGTTGTAAAAAATTCTGCTAAAACAATTGTATATTTAATTTTTGCATGCCAACAGTTTGTATGTTTTGTAAAATGGCATTTTTCTTACACCCCTAGTTTTGTTTTTTAGCTTTTCATGAATGATTTGTTGTTGCTGTTGTTTTATCATTTATCATTTAGCTAGCTGAAAACCTGTAATGGAATTATTTATGTATTATCACAACCATTGAGGGTAACTGATTACAAACTAATGCAAGTTACGAAATGATACTACTTTTTTTTTCCAAGTAAGTAGTAAAGTATCATTTTAATTTACAAGAAAATATCTTCAAAAAAGTAAGACCACTTACAAGTTACTTTGTTTTCTTATTCGCTGACTGATTAGTCTCCTGACCCCATGTTGGGACATATCAGAAAGAGGCACTGAGAACTCGGTGTGAATACAGAGTAGTTCAAGACTACAAGTGAATGTGCATTAATTCATCTCACTCACAAAAACAGATTTAGCATTCATCAAAATGAATTAAAACAAACCCAGAATATGATGCAAACCTGCAATAATTAAATGTTAAATTACACAAATATATCTAATTCCTTTTAAGCAATGTCTCTGCTGCTGACTTTTGATGATCCAGTTCAAACATACTTAGAAGCAAAAATGACTTTGTAAACTAACAATTGCGCTTATTGTTGAGTACTGAACAAATCCTGAACCTTCTCCTCCTGTATTCTACTTTATATTGGTGAATTTACTTTGTCTTAAGCTTGAAGTTTTACACTTTTTGGTGAAAGGACTCTCACATTTGCTATAAATAGAACTATTAAAAAAAACTCGCAACACATTACTTTACCTTACGTAATCAGTAAACTTTTTACAGAGTAACGCAATATTGTTATGCATAAGAGTCGTTTGGCAAAAAAGGGCACGCTCATAAAACAAAACCCTATTTGAGGCATTATAACAATCATTGCAGAAAATGTATTATAGCACAGCGTAATATATAACAATGTGACGTGACACTGAATTGGTGTTTAGTTCGGGAGGGCAGAACGCTTGTATAGTGATAATGTAGCAGGAATTTTCACTACAATGTAGGGGTAAAGGTTTATTTTATTTGGTCTTTAGCTCCATAGTACATTTAATTCCTTATACTTAATTTTTTAAGTATGGTTTTACCTGCCTTGCTTAGAATACTACTGTCTTCTGTAGTAGCGACTGATGAGGATTAAGGCTCTGGCGTTCATAAACGTACACGGCAGCTCCCAGAGTAAAAACAGTAATATAAACTTCCCCTCTATCAGCCCACAAGACAAGAGGAATGCCCCTACTCCAGTATAACAAAGCTTTTTTAATTTTAACAATGTCTAGTAGTCACAAAGAAAAAAAAAACACAAGATAAACAGAGAATATATGACTGCAAATAAACGGTCTACTTACGAATTGACAAATAAAAAATAAAAAAACACTTGTGTTCAGAGTCTCTCAATCAAACTCAATGTAAATGTTCCCTCAAACAGTTCAGAAGATATTCATTCAATTACCAACAACTTCTAGAAAACTGTACATTTCACATCACTGATGATTTATATGAAAATCAACATACCTGAATATGATAACACAATATTACAGTTTTACCTCGTGGGAGAACAGTTCCAATCAAGATATCCACAGACCACAAGCACAGGAGTTCCCAGGTGAGTAGGAGAAGGTGAGAAGCTTGGCGTCTAACCTTGAGCTCAGCCACTGAGTGTCTGTTGAGCGCAGCTTAAGTAGTGCGTGGCTGATGAGGATCAGGTGTTAAAACTCAGGTGAAAGTTATCTGCTAATGGGTTGCATGCTCTCAGTGTACGTTGTTTCATGATCAAGTGACAGTGACGGTGGCAATAACGCTTCACAAAACGGCCACTGGCGAATGTTCTCGAACAAAACAGCAAAAAGTTACTCGTTCCGAGATTAACTTTGTTTACTTTACTGTAATCATCTTGAATGTGCATTTTGTGAGTGCTTCATTTAGGAATCTCAAATCTAGAATGTGGCGCATACTTGTTTTGTTCAGGACTAGGAAATAACGGCTGTATAGTCGTAGGAGATCTCTGCCCGTAGCAGCGGGGCACTCTCTTCTTACACCACTGATGTAATTACTTTGCTGAAGCAGGGTGGTCTGTGAGCGAACTGAAGAGTGTAGCCACGTTTTATAGTGCTTAAGACCCAATCTGATGCCTACGGGAGCACTGCCCACGCGTTTAGGTGGATCAATAATGGATAATGCACTATTTTGCATCTGCAATCTTGGGTTGTCCCAAGCTTTGATTATGAAACATCTCCCAAGGGGGAGGTTTTGCTTATACGGGCACTCGTTAGGGGAGGAAAGGAGCTCTTTTGATGAGGTGTGTAATGTTTTTATGTTTTTTGGAACCGAATGCATTCTCTGAGGTTTTCTACTGTCTGCTGAGTGAACTCTGAGCGAGAACGGGCCCCTTCTGCATGGACCAGACTGTTTTCCGCCTGACACAAACATTAGGAATGCTGCTCTTTTTCCAGGCCATACTTGCTGATGGGGGATTGGCTTCCATCCAACACCTAGCTGGCTGTTTAGGGGACAACCACAGCCTCTGTGACGATGTTCATCAGTTCTGCATCCAGTGAGGTTGGGGATCCAACCTCAGAGGGAACCTTTTCATACCAGGCATCTGGATCAGAGGCATTGGTGGACATGGCATCGTCCTCGCCATCGCCGAAGGAGACCATTTTCCACACTTCTGTCAGTGGGCGGGAATTCTCGTCAGCATAGCTGAGCAACGGCTCAAGCATGCGAGGGCGACGCTGGCATTGGGCTGACGTCTGTCATGACATCATGTTTATTAATTCTTACCTTTTTCTGCATTAGCATGTACTTACAGATAAATAATGCAATACATCTATATATATAAAAATCAGTCCAGAATGCACATCCTTTTTTTTTTTTGTTGACACAAAATAACATAAGCCATGAAATGAATCCGAAACTAATAAATAAATAAACATGGACAGGTGTAAGCATATTAAGCTACAGTACAGCATGAACAAAAAAACTATGCTATTTATACTATATTAGTATATCATATATTATACTATAAATTGCTACTATGAACTAATTTTTTTTTTATAACCATCATTTCCCTCTGTTCTAGTCTTCTACTCTTCTTCTAGAAATGCAAAATGTAGCTTAAGAAGCAAGAAAATCTGATTAAATTACTTTACCTCATACATTAATACATATATAGATGCATGCATAACCCATATATCGAAATCCTAACAAAGCCACATTGTCAGGTGCAGACAGGAAAATCAAAAACAATAAAAAAAATCCTTTATTTCTAAAAGTCTTTGAACAAAAACTGCCGCTCTCTGCGTGCAGGAAGGAAACAGAAAGGTCTCTTCAAAACAGGCAAACCAAAAGAAAAATCACGGGCCAGCCTCCGGGCCAGATATAGTGACGTCACCTCGCTCACAACAGGCAAATGCATTCAATCATCAGACAAAGACAACCAGGACAGACAGAGAGAAATAGAGACGCCAATCAGCGTAGAAAGATAACAGGTGTGTAGAGATTGCAACTAGTAGCAGCTGAGAGACTAACGAAGGAACAGAGAATAACCAAATCAACGGAGAAAATCCAAATCAAACCCAGCTCATGACAGTACCCCTCCCCCGATGAGCGCCTCCTGGTGCTCCTGAGGCAGAGGTCTGATTGGATCTGTGGAAATCCTGGTTAGTGCATTCGGCCTGACCATTAGGCTGTGGGTGGAATCCTGATGACAAACTGATGGATGAACCAATCTGTCGACAGAATTCCCTCCAGACCTGAGAGATGAATTGAGGACCCCTATCTGAAACAATATCAGTGGGGAGCCCATTAATCTTGAACATGGATTCAAAAACTACGAATGCTTTCTCCTTAGTGGAGGGTAATTTAGGAAGTGGGACAAAATGGGCCGCCTTAGAAAAGCGGCCCATGACAGTAAGGATAATATCCCCCTTAGATGGGGGTAACCCCGTAATAAAATCTAAGGCGATATGCGACCACGGACGAGACGGGATCGGAAGGGGACGGAGCAAGCCGGCGGGCGGGGCATTACCCAGTTTAGTCTGGGCGCAGACAAGACAGGTGCTGATAAACCGGCGGACGACTAGGCTTAATCTAGGCCACCAGAAATGGCATATAAAAGCGCAGGTTCCTCTAACTCCAGGATGCGCTGTTAATTTAAAGGTGTGACCCCAACGTAAGACGGCTTGGCGTAAAGTTCTAGGTTCAAATAGGTGGTTAGGGGGGCAGGCGGAGGGTACGGAGACGCGCAAAAGCGCCCTCCTAACTCGTTGTTCCATTCCCCAGACCACAGCCCCGACTACGCAACCCCTAGGTAGGATGGTGTCATAAGAGGAGCTGTCCTCAGAGGAACTGAACTGCCGTGATAACGCATCAGGTTTGCTTATTTAAGGAGGAGGCTTGTCGTTTTGATTGGACGGAGTAGATTGATTAATGCTGATTGATTAATACGTTGCCACGTTAATACGGTGCTCCTCCCGAATATTGTTTATCAACATCACTTTACAAGTTCGAGCTTCCTTATGATGATAAATTGAGATTGTTTGGTGTGCTGTCCGGGGGGCGAGCCAGGTCTTCCCTCGTGCCCCCAAAAGAGAGCAAAAGGAGGACATCAGCCAAACATGCACCCCAAAGAAAGCGTGGAAATAGGATGCTGGAAATAAAAGTAAATTAATAATCCATACAACGTTTTGGGGAGGGGAGCAGCTTCACTTGCAGAGCAAGATCACGTAATGCGAAATGAGATAGGGAAGGGAAGGAAGTGAGCTATTTAAGGAGGAGGCTTGTCGTTTAGATTGGACGTAGATTGGATTGATTGATTGGAGTAGAAAATAGATTGATTGATTAATGCGGTGCCAGCCGTGGCGAATCATGCTTCTGCACTTATATCGATGCTTTGAATTTCCCATGCGTTAAATCTGTGAGATTCTTATTCCATGTATAAAAGTTAATGAAAGCCTCTTTTCAGATAAATAAACGTATTTACGACTTAGTCTCACAATTTATAGTTTTTAGTTTTTTTATAGGATATCCCAAAATGCCCACTTCTCCCACATTTATTTTTATTTTTCTTGCTGTTCTTAATTTTTATCTTACATTTCTTATTCTTTTGCCTCGCAATTCTGAGAAAAAAATTCTACATTTGCGATATTTATTTGAAATTTTTTTTTTTTAGCCTAGACTCAGGCTTTTGTCCACATAATTTGGAGTTTTTTCTCGCAATCCTGAGTTTTTGTCTTGCAGTTCAAGATTTGTGTCTCTTACTTCTGACTTGGATTTGTATCACATTAATCTTTTTTTATCGTAAAGGTAAACTAATTTAATTTCTAAATTATTTTAATATGAAGCAGAAAACGTATCAAAAACATAAAAAGTCAATAATCCCGGACAGTCTCTCAGGTCTTCCAGCCAGAGATTATTAAATGTTCTTCGGTCTAAACTAAAATCAAGTGGTGACCGAGCGTTCGCAGTTGCTGCTCCAAAACTCTGGAACAGTTTACCTATGTCTATTAGATCTGTCTCCACACTGAGTTTACAGTAAAACTCAAAACCCATCTATTTTAAATTGCTTACAACTGTAGCTAACTGGAATTTGACAGTGCTGGTTTGTGCTGTATTTCATAATGTTTTAAATATTTATATGTTGTTGATATTTGACTGCCTTTACAGCACCTTGGTCAACAATTGTTGTTTTTAATGGTGCTATATAAAGTTAAAGTTTTGCAAATAACTTTGTTTCGAGAGGATCGCTGAACGAGTAATTACACATGGCTGGCAGCCCGTTTACCTAATCATCCCTTTTAGTGCATCCCTCCTCCTCCCCTTCTCCACCGTTTCCATTTAAATTGACGCCTTTCCGGGGGGGCAGACAGTGAACGAGTAGAACGCCAAACTCCATTAGGGTTCGTAGTTCGCCGTTCTCCCGGATCGCTCCCCAGACAGCACCCCAAATATGCTTTATTGTTTATTACAAGGAAAGCGTGAACTCTTGAAATTAAATTGAAATTGAAAATATATATAATTTTTCAATTTAAGTAAAAACACTTCTCTACACAAATCATATACAATTATGTGTATACATTTACAATACAATAAAACAGTAATTAGAATAAAAATTCTCTAATTGATTGATCCAAACTGAAAATGTTCAATTGCATAAACGCAATTATTGCTATGCTTATATATAAGGTTTATAACTATTAAAATGCATAAGGTTCAACTGATGCTGTAACAACTGGTAATAAATTATTTTTCTCACTGTAATCACAGGTATTGTATGTAATGCACTGTATGACAGATTATACACAATGTTTTAGATGAGCCAAGATGGTCTTGTGTGTTTCAGCAGCTTTGTTGTTGACATGAAGATGTCTGTGAGATATGTTTGGGATAACTGATGGTCACTCTTTAGTATCTCTGCTGTGGCAGACAATGTTGAAGGTCTGAGGATAGCGGACGATACCCATGATCCCATCCATGTTGATGGACTGTGGCTCGGGCGGCCAGGAGAAACGAATCCTCTGTAGGAGAGACGTAATGTACAAGAAGAGCTCCGTCCTCGCCAGAGTCTCCCCGAGACACACCCTCGGACCTGATAAACAAACACACAAATCATAACAGTAACTTCCTTCTATGTTTTGATCCATTTACACAAACAGCTGACTCACCCAGTGAGAAGGGGATGAAAGACTCTGGTTTGAAGAAGTTCCCCTTCTCATCCAAGAAATTCTCCGGGTTAAAGGTGTCTGGATGCTTCCAGTGGTCCTTGTTATTCAAAATTGCAACTACGTTTGTCATGACTGTAGTTCCCTGCACGTGGAAAGTTTAAGGGAGATTAATTTAACTTTCAAAAAATGTAACTTTTTTTTTTTAAGAATGTCTGAATTACAACAAAAAAACGTGACATTACAGCATTTATTTTTGACAGAAAAAAAGCTTCCAGTTGAGGTACTGAATCGTACATAACACTTTCGTACATTCATTAGTATTAATTAATTATTGATCCATTAATGAAAAGTGGAGACTTATGAAAAGCCTCAAAATCTTGTGTTTGCGAACGAATCATTCAGATTATCAGGAAACTGGATAAACAGAATCATCAATAAGATCTGACTCAACAATGCTTTGTTTTTTAAACATATTGCTAGGAAAGGCCAGCCCAGTGCTGATGTTAAAGTTTTCAGTAAAAATTACTTTTTAAATCATTCATGCTCCATTCATTACCTTGGGAATGTCGTATCCTCGTAGTTTTGTGGGCTGAGTCGTTTCATGAATCACTCCAAGAGGTACAATGTTGGCACAGCGCTGAATCTCATGAACAGTGGCGTAGGTGTACGGTAGTTTGTCACGGTCATCCATGCTGGGCAATCGATCGTAACCCAACACTCGAACAATCTCCTCATGACATCTCTCTGTGTGGTGTGAAAAAAAGGAAAGTAGATTTAGAAAATAACATCACTTGAAAAAGTTGAAAAAGAACTTGCTCGTAATTCAAGTTGATACGCAAATTTGCCGTGATGATCAACACAAAGCTATACTTAGTTTGAAGTCTTTTCTTCATACATCTCTGAGCTACTGTCATATCTAAAAGTCAGAAATATCAGATACAGTCACATTTACCATAGTTCTGGTGAATTTTCATGGGTGAAATCCATTAATTTAAAAGGGAATCTACCAGAAAAACCAGAGTTCTTGTCTTTTGCTAATGTTTAGGTTTAGCACCTTGTACATCTGGGTTTTGAATCAAGAAGATGAGCCCCCATCTGATGGTGGTTGATGTGGTGTCGGTTCCAGCCAGAAACAGATCAGCTGTTGACATAACCATGTTCCCCTCATGAAACGTGGAGCCCTCGTTGGACTTTTGCTGCTCCAGATGAAACAAACCCATCAGTTTACTGAATAGTTTCTACATGCATGCACTTTAATTAATAATAATCTCACTTTCTCGATCTCCAGCAGGTAGGCATCAATGAAGTCTCGAGGGCTGTCTGGATCCAGAGTTTCCTTGTGTTCTTTTACTTCGTCCCGGATGAAACCCAATAGCTCAATGGAGTTCTGTTTGAGCTTCTGGTGTGGCCCAGGGAAATGCTTGATGAAGGGGACTAAATTGAAAATCTAAGATAAATGAACTATCATTAGATCATGGGCCCATGACTCAAATTTTATATATATATATTAATATTAAAAGACTTAAGTGAAATTAAATAATAATATTAAACAATAATTAAAAATGCAACTAAAATGAAACTGCACCCAAATTATGTCATGCACTATGGGAATGCAGACAGCACAATCACATGATTCACCTCCTGATGCAGTGAGATTTAGAGATGCATGAAGAATAATTATTTTCACACAGGGTGACTGTGGCCAGTAAGTAAAAATCTAATTTGATCATACCTGTCCTGCAGCTGACCCTGCGAGCATGAAGTTTTCATTCAGGATTTTCAGAAGGTATGAGAAGCGTTTGTTATCGTAGTCGAATCGATCTCCAAACACGATGGAACAGATAATGTTAGAAACAGCATTCTGTATGGCATGCTGTGGGTCCACAGACTTGCCTACAAAGAAACATCAGTTTGTGTAAAGGAGACCTGTGCTTTTATATCCAAACCAATGTAAATAAAGAACTGAATTAAATAAATGTTTGTGACTGTCAACATTATTCTTGTCACACATGCAAGAAAGCTTGACAGAACTTGTTTGCAGCCCAAAACTGTGAAATGAAATAAAGCATGAACATTTCATACTGTACCTTCAGCTTTAAGCATTTCAGCAATCAGATACTGACTTTCCTC
>JAUYWG010000765.1:0-11805 GCA_034779775.1 Enteromius afrohamiltoni | reverse complement strand
TCCCTCACCCAGGCTCCAGCTGCGGTTAGACCCAGACTCCGATCCCTCACCCAGGCTCCAGCTGCGGTTAGACCCAGACTCCGATCCCTCACCCAGGCTCCAGCTGCGGTTAGACCCAGACTCCGATCCCTCACCCAGGCTCCAGCTGCGGTTAGACCCAGACTCCGATCCCTCACCCAGGCTCCAGCTGCGGTTAGACCCAGGCTCCGATCCCTCACCCAGGCTCAAGGCAATTGGCGGAGGAACAGAAAGAGATGCGCCAACCAAGTTACAGTGACTTTTTAAAAGGGTGTCTACAGAGAAAAAAAAACCTTTGCATTAACTCAAACCAAATACAAAATGCATGTAAACTCAAGTTTACTAAACAGTCATTTAGTCTCAAATGACCAGCTCTCAAGTGACTAGCTCTTAAAAATCACTAATATTCTCTATATCAGTTATTAGAAGAAACAATCATATTGAGAACACCCAATGAAACAAACTGAACTGAAAGAATAAACTAAAGCATAAAACATTAAACTTACCTTGAAACACCAACTGGTGATAAAGAAACACCAAAAGCGTAAGTTTGCTCAAGCCCATTGTGCAACACAAACGTAACCTCTAAAACAGCCAAACTAACTACATAGAAAGCTCCAACCAACCCAGAACTTTTAAAGCCAAACAGAAAACAATTTGTGCCACCTGGACAGCTCGTTAACTCATTACGTAATAAGTAAGCACACACAGGTGGAAAATCATTAAATCTCTGCAAAATTGGAGGTTTATTTTCTGGCCAGTTTATTAACTGGCTTTTGACTGACCATGTATCCCAATACTCATACTATCCATTCTAAGGCCACATTTACACATAGCCGGGTATTTAGAGAAACTAATATTTCCTCCTCTCCGTTTTCAATAATAACATTGTGCACAAAACATTGTTTTCAAAAAACTTGTAATTTATATCAACCCGCATAGATACGCCGTTGAGCGCCATAATAACTATGCCAAACCTAAGGGCGGCAATATAGGGAAAAAAATAAAGCCATGCAAGCCAATCAAAATCCAGGGTTGTTGTGTAAATGAGAGGCCAAACTGCAAGGAAATATCTGTGTCTTCCCTTTGTGTAAACGGGGCCTAAATCATATTTGAGAATATGGCCTGGTTCCATATACAGGGTTTAGCCTAAGCCAAGATTAGGTCATACTTCAATTAGGACATTTAAGTAATTTTTATAAACATGTCTTAGAAAAAAAAAAACATTATTGGCGTGTATCTTCAGACAAAACAAAGGCAGTGACATGTTTTAAGATTAGTAAGTGCAAGTTTTTTAACTGAAACAGCTCAGATTTACATTTTATTCTAGGATTAGTCCTAAGATACTTAAAATATATCAGTGCCTTTGTTTGTTTTGATTTACATTAAAATCCATTATTACCTGTTCACACAAGCATTGATTCTGAACAAGTACTGCCCGTCTCTTTTTGTGTGTGCTTTGCTTCGTTGACTGATCATTTTCCTGTTAATGTTGGTTATTGACTAGATAAGTGCATGGATCAGTTTTCTGTCACGTTTCATAGACGAGGCTTAAACCAAGTCCCAGACTAAAATGCAAGTCTGAGCTATAAATAGGTTCCACTGACTGATCTTAAAAATATGTTTCATTGTTTTGTCTGAAGACACACACCAGTAGTGTTTTTATCTAATGCGTGTTTATAAAAGGTACTTCAAAATCCTAATTGAACTTTGGCCTAATCCTCTGTGAAACTGGGTCTTAAATGTTTTAGACAGTTTGAGTCAACCAATGACAAATTTACAGCAACTAGACTCCCCATTAACAAAGACATAACATGCCAATATATGCACTGATAGATATGGTGAAGTCTACCATAGCCCATCCAAAAAATAAAGAAAACACACAAGATTACAAATTTAATCAAGAGCTCTCCTACATTACTTGAAGAAATTGTTGCAAATAGACATTACACCCTATGAAAAACAAACTTGTAATTTAACACTTGCCAATATTAGTAAATTAGACTAATTTTCCCCCAGTTTCACAGACAAGGCTTAAGCTAGTCCCAGACTAAATTGCATATCTTAAAACATGTCAGTGTCATTGTTCTGTGTTAAGATGCACACCTTAATATTTTCCTTTAAGACATTTTTGTAAACGTTGCTTAAATACCTTAATTTAACTAATGCCTAGTCCTGGCTTAAGCTTAACCCAATTGTGAAACTGGGCCTATATGTCTGCAAGTCTACTTCAAAACTAAAAATCACACGAGGTAAACAAAGAACCACGCAAAATCTCTCAGCACATGAAACAAGATGTTAATGATGAAACAATTCCACAATTGTTTGTTAACGAGACGCCCAGGTGATGCAAATCTGTGTAATACTGCTTATTTTTTTTTAAAAGCCTGGTTAGAGTAGTTGATCTTATGGGCAAAATGTTTTTTTTTAAACTTATTATTTTGCTGTATTTGCACCCTTCATGGAGTGATGGTAAATAAACTTTGATACTTAGATATAAAATAAAAAGTGTTTCTCTTGTTGATTTCTAGTTTCTTCCAGTGCTCTGTTCTCCAGCTGAACGTGCCTCCTATGTGTCTACTTGGAGTGATGTTAGGCCACTATTGCAAAAACACAAAGGTTTGGCTGAATGTTCACTAGCATAATGATGTACATATTTGCATGATTATGTTTTTACTTACCATTTTGTATTAAATCTAAAGCGAAATTGCTGTGATTACATATCACATTTGGAGTAACTGTTAGTTTGAATGTTCTCTTTAGGACAGATTGAACCTGATGATTCCCTGAGAAACCTGGTTGCTCAAGTGAAGTCAAGTTCTTCTATTATCAGACCCAATGTTCCAACTGAACACCGATCTAAGCTAGAAACCCCAAGTCCTCCTCTTCCAGTAAAATCAAGTATCTTCTTTTCAAAGATAAAACCCATTTATTCACTTCCATATGAAAAATCTGGCTCTAAGCCTGAAAAACCAGTGAAATCAGGTGTTTTCTCAAAGAATTCCAGTGCTCCGATAGAACAACCTAGTTCTCACATGGAACCCAGTTCCTCTGTCCCCACTGAGAAACCCATTTTCTCTGTCCCCACTAAGAAACCCAGTTCCTCTTTGGCCACTGAGAAACCCAGGTCTAATCCTGAACAACCCAGTCCCTCCATCCCTACGAAGAGACCAAGGTACAATCCTGAACAATCCAGGTCCTCTTTCAACACTGGGAAGTCTGACTCCCTTTCCTCTGAAAAATCCAGCTCTAAACCTGTGAAACCTAGTGCTCCTATGCAGTTAAGTTCTTCCCACGTTAAGAAGTCTGGCTCAAAACCTGAGAGACCCAATGCTCCTACTGAACAAAGATTGAAGCTAGAGACCTCAAGTTCCCTTCTCCCAGTGAAGTCAAGTATTCTCTTATCAAAGAACGGCACTAAGATTGAAAAACCAGGGGTTCTAATAAGACCCATTTATTCACTTCCATCTGAAAAAATCAGCTCTAAACCTGAACAAACAGTGGAATCAAATGTTTTCTTAAAGAAACCTAGTGCTCCAATGGAACTCCATGCCACTCCATCTGAAAAATCTAGCACTCGTTCCTCTGAGAAACATGGCTCCGAACAAGGCAAACCTAGTGGTCCTATGGCCCACAGGTCTAAGCCAGAGACCCAAAGTTCTCCGCTCCCTGTGAAATCAAGCATTCTCTTAAGACCCAGTTTTAAATCTGTGAAATCTGAACAACCTAGTGCTCGTGTGGATTCCAGTTTCTCCATCCCTGCTGAGAAATCCAGATTTAATGCAACCAACCAAGAACAACCAAGTTCATCAGTCCCCACTGAGAAAGCCAGTTCTAGTCCTGAACAACCCAGTCCCTCCGTCCCTACGAAGAGACCAAGGTACAATCCTGAACAATCCAGTTCCTCTTTCAGCACTGAGAAGTCTGACTCTCTTTCCTCTGAAAAATCCAGCTCTAAACCTGCGAAAGCTAGTGCTCCTATGCAATTAAGTTCTTCCCGCGTTAAGATGTCTGGCTCAAAACCTGAGGGACCCAATGCTCCTACTGAACACAGATTGAAGCTAGAGACCTCAAGTTCCCTTCTCCCAGTTAAATCAAGAATTCTCTTTACAAAGAATCGTTCTAAGACTGAGGAACCTGGGGTACTGATGCCCACTGAGAAACCAAGATCTAATCCCAACCAGCCCAGTTCCTCCGTCCCTATTAAGAAACCCAGTTCTAATCCTGAACAACCCAGTGTCTCCGTCCCAACTGAGAAACCACGATCTTATTCTGAACTACCCAGTCCCTCTGTCCCAACTGAGAAACCCAGTTCTAATCCTGAACAACCCAGTCCCTCTGTCCCAACTGAGAAACCCAGTTCTAATTCTGAACAACCCAGTCCCTCTGTCCCAACTGAGAAACCCAGTTCTAAGCCTGAACAACCCAGTGTCTCCGTCGCAACTGAGAAACCCAGTTCTAATTCTGAACAACCCAGTCCCTCTGTCCCAACTGAGAAACCCAGTTCTAAGCCTGAACAACCCAGTGTCTCCGTCCCAACTGAGAAACCGAGATCTTATTCTGAACTACCCAGTCCCTCTGTCCCAACTGAGAAACCCAGTTCTAATCCTGAACAACCCAGTCCCTCTGTCCCAACTGAGAAACCCAGTTCTAAGCCTGAACAACCCAGTGTCTCTGTCCCCACTGAGAAACCCAGTTCTAATCCTGAACAACCCAGTCCCTCTGTCCCAACTGAGAAACTCTGGTCTAAGCCTGAACAACCCAGTTCATCCGTCCCAACTGAGAAACCCAAGTCTAATCCTGAACAACCCAGTCCCTCTGTCCCAACTGAGAAACCCAAGTCTAATCCTGAACAACCCAGTGTCTCTGTCCCAACTGAGAAACTCGGGTCTAAGCCTGAACAATTCGGTTTCCTCCTTCCAGTGAAATCAATTATTCTCTTTTCAACAAACGGTTCTAGGATTGAGAAACTTGGGGTTCTAATGCCCACCGAGATACGCAGTTCCTCCCTCCCCACCAAGAAAGCCAGAATTTATCCTGAACAACCCAGTTTCTCAATCCCCACTGAGAAACCAAGATCTTATCCTAAACAATCCAATTTCTCCATCCCCGCTGAGAAGTCTGGCTCTAAACCAAAGAGATCCAATGCTTCCATTGATCACAGATCTAATCTAATAACCCCAAGTTTCCCTCTCCCAGTAAAATCAAGTATTATCTTTTCAAAGAACCTGTCTGAGAAACCAGGGGTTCTGATGAGACCCAATTATTCACTTCCATCTGAAAAATCCAGCTCTAAACCAGAGAAACCTAGTGCTCCTACTGAGCACAGATCTAAGTTAGCGACCCCAAGTCTCCTTCTCCCAGTCAAATCAAGTATTCTCTTTTCAAGGAGCCATTCTAAGCCTGAGGAACCTGGGGCTCTGAAGCCCATTTATTCATTTCCATCGGAAGAATCCAGCTCTAAATATGAGAAACCTAGTACTCAAATGCAACAACATTTTCAGTCAGAGAACTCAAGTTCTCTTCTCTTCGTAAAATCATTCTCTTAAAACCAATGAAACCTATGAAATGTAGTGCCCTTTAGAATAGAATTCTTTCCTGGAATCTAGTTTTCTCCCTTGTGCACATTACCATTGATTGCAAGAACAAGCCACTCATGTGTTACAGTAGTAATTAAAACTGAGTTTGCCTATGTTTTATGTGCTACAAAATAAAATATCATTTTCTGCTTTGTGACTGATCCTTTTACATTTTTAAAGCTAACTATTGTGGTGCTTTTGTGTCACTCCCAACCTGGGGTCTGTACCATGATGGTGGCTAAACAAACTCAGAGTTGCAGGATTAGTTTTGGATTGACAAATCCAAACCGATGCAATCAGCCATTATTGGTACCATGAGGAAGCTCATCAACTTTCCTTGTTAACCCATGCTTGATCCTGAGTTAATGTAGCACGTGCACATGAAAGTGTGACATCAGCAATAAGCAGCCAATCACATGCTTTTAAACTTTAATTCACTTTTCGTGAGAGAGTCATATTCACTTCCAAAGATTGAACAATTAAAATTGAGCAAATTTACACAGCACGATGAGACAATCTTTTAGAGGAAAGAGGAAAACTAAGCAAACATGCAAGTAAGCTGTAAAGTTACCTTATAAAGATGATAATATTTCTAAGTATAACACTAAAATAAACACTATAGGTAAAACACTTAAAAATGTAAACTCATATGTAGTCATGTTGACTTATTTTTACTGCATCTTATCTATGTTTATATCAATTTAAAAGCCTAATTACTATTAAACTAAACTGGCTTGCGTAATAGATAATAATTCTATAAATAAAAATAATATTAAAAAAATAATAATAATGATAATAATCTTCAAACAATGTTTTACTATGTTATTTTACTATTTACAATGTTTCACAGAATTTTGTGAGATTGGATTGGTCACTACCGTTTATAAACCATACACATGCCCAATAATGCACTGGTAGATGTGTCAAGGCTTACCGCAGTGCTTCCAAAGTACTACAATTTAAGATTACAAATAAATCAAGAACCCTCCCAAATAGTTTGAAAGGATTGTTCAAAACAGACATCACACAATATAAAAATATAATACTTGTCCATATTGTTTAATTAGCTTCATGTTATGTCTGTAAATCTACTTCAAAACTAAAAATCACTAGCTATCACCTCTATTCTTCTACTTGATAATGTTCAGTGCTTTGACACAATCTGTATTGTTAAAAGCTCTATAGAAATAAAAGTGATTTAAAACAATGCTTCGAAACAGTGGACTTATTATTTTAGTGTTTCGTGTTATTCATGGGGTGAGGTTAAATTAACTTTACTAAATATATTTTAAAAATGTATTTGTCTCGTTAACCTTGTGTTCTCTTCTAGTGCTCTGGTTTCTGGTTGAAGGTGTCTTTCATGTGTCTGACTGGAATGATTCTGGGACACTACTGCAAAAGCACAAAGGTTTGGTGGAAAATGCTTTTATTTGTATAAATATATACATGTTTGCATGATGACAATGTGGGCTGCAAATCCCAACATCCCGATCATCTCTTTGAGCTGGTACACCGTCTGATCTGGATACGGACTGAGGAACAGAATAAGAGAGAGACAGACTAATATTAGCGTAGAGGCCATTCTTTTTACAATGTAACGAGTACACTGTGTGTTAAGGGGAGTGTTCCCGGTTCCGGCTGATCCCAAAAGCATCTTAGGCTTAAAGACATAATTAAAACCTTGAAAGTTATGATCAGCTTGGGCTTGCAATATTTTTAGGAAACAGCTGTGTTTATTTACACTGAAGAAAAAATATTGTCATTGTACTATATTGTAACCGCCTAGTTTTACTGTGCATAACCTCATCTCCATATAATTTCCATGCATATTCTCATCCATGTGACACTGTTTAACATGGTCAAAGGTACATTAAGGAAATATGATATATGCAATAAATATATCAAGAAAAAAACTAAAACTGTTTAAATATCAGTATTTACCAGATAGTATTTAAGTCGTTTTAAAACAGCTTAAATTAAACTACATTTATGAAGTTTTGCCGATATAGTTAACATCTTTTGGTTATTTTGGTTGAACAGGCCTGTATTTATTGCAATGTAAAATTGGTACTTTTGGTGGTACTTTTCCTAATGTTTTAGAGATTTCACACGACATCTTGTTTACAAGCAGCTGCAGTTGTGTCACTAGACTTACTGAATCCAGATAATGGAGCGTCCGACCACCGTATCCAGCAGTGTACTTGAAATGAAGTAAGAAAGCATAATTGTTCATAGTTCTCGCTAAAAATATATTTTCTCATAAAAATTACAGAATTCACATACTCTTGGTGTGATTTCTGCGTTAATGACTTTATATCATTTTAATGCTTATCTCCATAAGAACTGAATATTTAATGAAACTGTGTACTGTATACTGAATCAAAAAAGAGATTAAAATCACTGTCTTTACCTTATTGATTCATATCACTTCAGGAAAAAAGTTTGTACAGGTCAGAGTTTCGCGTCAAATTTGTTTTCATAAGTCCCACCTTTTGTGCAGGAAGTGGCGTACGCATCTTTTATCCCTGTTTTGTGAGTTATAAATAAGGCCCCAGATCTACAGGTGAGAACCCTGGTTCCAGTGGAACACTCTTCTAGCCCTCAAATTAAAGAACACCAAGTCTAAAACTGAAAACATGTTTTAAGTCAATTTCTAAACCTGAGAGACCTAGAGACCATGTAAAACCATATTCTTCCTCTTCCCCTAATGAGAGACCCAGTTCTAAACCTGGGAAATCTAGCGCTTCCGTGCACTTCTGATCTGAGAGGTCTAGCTCTGTTCCATCTGAGAAAAACCCGATTCTAAAGCTGAAAATCCTAGTGCTCCTCTGGAACTCTGTATTTTCATTCAATCTGAGGATTCCACCATTAACCCTGAGACATGAGGGTTCATTTGGAAACCAGTTCCTCCCTCCACACTGAAAAACCTATTCCTCCTATGGAACACAGTTCTTTTGAGCCCTTCAAAAAACCCAATTTTTAAGTGCCACTATTATGCCTTTTCAAATATGATCTTTCATGCACTGTGTCATGTAGCTGTATGTGAACATAAACTTCAAAATCTGCAAAGTTGTGACGCTGACAGTGCACAATAAATAAAGTTATTGTCTATCAAAAAAAAAGAGCAGTGGTGGAGGTACCGAACTACTCACGTTACAGTAATTAAGTAGTTTTTTCGTACTTGTACTTTTTGGAGTACTGTATATTTCTAAATAAAAACCTGTACTTGTACTTAAGTACAAATTTAGCTAAATAATCTACTTTGTTACTGTTAAATCACAGTCAGTTGCCGAGTACGCCCACATTTTTAACTGATATTCAATCCTTTGCTGCATTTCAGTAGCCAGTAAAGATATCCAGTCGTAAAAGGACCAATAAAAGCAGTGATATCTAAAACCAGGAGTAGCTGACGAAGAACATTTTAACCGGATCTACTTCTCCATGTTTATGTCTATGGCGATTCGCTCCGCAGTGGTGAGGATACAATAGTTTGAATATAAGCACTTATTATAAGGGTACCGTAGAGATTCGGCATAACACAGATCAGTGGCTTGAAAGCAGAATCCATGATGTTCATTTTGCTCATTTTTAACAAAGAAAAAGTTACATATTGCTGCTTTAAGCCAATGAGCACTATGTGGCGGTGCATGAATATACGCGCTCTCGCTCTCTCCTCCCATCCGCCTCTTGTCAATCACACAGTCTGAATGTTTACACGGGATTGCTGGTATTCCACATAAATGTAATCAGTCCCGTGCAAATGTGGAAAAAATAGTCTCCGATAGGGCTAACGCACACAAATGAACTGTATTGCTTGTGTGCGCTCAGACTGTGTGCAGTCACCATATCTCTGTGCTTTTAAAATAGAATAGTTTCTTTTTAATCCAGTATTAAACTTTGTAAAATGTTATCAACCAAATAGACGCCTGTCTGATGGAAATGATACTGGAAATTTTATTGGTTGTAAGTGAAATGCACCAGAAAGTCTTTCAATCAAACTTTAGTTTCTTTTCAATGTAAGTATGCTAGAAATGTTTTGAAATGGGATATTTGTTCGATTTGTACACATAAATATCCTAATCTGTCTAACTGCATCACTACATTGTACAGACATTAGGTCAAAGCTGTCTGATATTTCATTTATCTAAAGCAATATAAAGGACTCTTAAATTGCTGCTGTTGTCATGTTTTGAATACTTCTAAATAACTAAATTTAGGCCGTTTGTTTTATAATTTTATTACTATCTTTTTTTGTCAGTTCAGTTCAGTTTGAAATCAAATTTGAAATCATTACTCCTTGTGCTGTAAGCCTTTGTGACAAAGTTACCTTATTTTAAAAATACACAGAATGAGCAAATGTTTAAGAGAGACTTTTGTAATGTTAGTTGATCAAAATGTATATGTATATAAATAAAAGCCTTTATGAAAATCTGTTCATCATATCAAGTGAACATGTCTTTTTAGAAGACTTAAACCACTCAAAGCTTGAACTAATGATTGCCTTAAAAAACAGCATTGACGACAAATATTGATATATTAAAATACCTATATGGCAGTATTCATTATGTAGTAGTTTTTCCAGTGGTACTGAAAAGGATTAAACTTGTCACTTGTGTGCACGTAAGGAAATATTGTAGTGAAAATATTTACAGTTTAAATATACAACTAGGTTCAATTTCAGTCTCAGAAAATTGAAATTACAAATAAATAAATAAATAAAGTCCCTTCTTTCAAATATCCTGCCTCACCTGACCATTTCACTGTTGTTCTACATCACTTTGACTGGTGTGCTCTTATGCAATTGTTTTGATAGAGGAAAACAACCTATATTTGAGACTGTATTTCACAGACATTTTCAATACAAGTCAAATCAAAAACAATACAGACTGTGTAAAAGCACTGAACATCATCAAATAGGAGATTAGAGTAACGGTGATGTAGAATTATGAGTGTAACACTTAATTTCCAATTAAAGCAGAGATGGTACCTTGGGAGAAACCAGGCTCAGTTTGGGACAGTTCTCCTATGGCCGGTGGCCGGACACCCAGTACCTAATTTCCAGTTCAATTTTAAGCACAACTGACCAACATTTGTGTTTTAATCAGTGGAAAATGGGTATTATTCAGCAATGTGAAACAACATTGAGATTCCTATATTTTGGAGACTGAAGCATACAGGGACTTAAAAACCAGTCATCTCATCAGAATTTACAAGAACAAGCTACAGTATTTGCTAAAATAAACCAAACATGTCATTTAAGTTTTTTTTTTTTTCAAAATTGTAAGACCTAGAAAGAACCAGTATTCGAATACTATTTTGTCTAAAGGTAGACCAAGTTCTAAATTACATCATTCCTTGGCATTTTTAGACCACTTATATTAATCTGATCTACAGTCACAGTTCTAGCCTTTACAAACTACTGCATTTTACATATAGTTGTCTTTTGACGTCAAGTATTTCTTCCTTTAGTTTGTAGGCTGTTTTTTTGCCTGCCAAAAATATTTTTTTAAATACATAAGCGGAACAGCCTTGGTTTAAAAAAAAAAAAAAAAAAAAAAAAAATGGACAAGACTTCACCACAAATAAAAATAACTGGTTTTATTGAATTGAAACACAAGTGAAAATGCCAGGGGTGAAGATTACCACATCTATTAGATGTGAGTGCATAAGCACATCTTGGTTTAAGCAGGCAAATAAAGACACTTCGATGGATAGACTCCTAGGTACAGGACTTAAAACGGGACTGCACAGCTTGCCCTCTGAGGTTAAGGAGACTGCTGTGGTGTGGTGGGCTGAGCAGATGGTTTCTCATCAGGCAGAAAGCTAGACTCTGTCAGCTTTCCATTGGTCTCAGTGGGCAAAGAGCCCGAATCAATGACAGGGAGACGGTTAGATTCCCCAACTGGGATCGAGCCAGATTCCTTGGCAGGCTGGGGGTTGGATACCTCAGCAGGCAGAGGGCTAGATTCTCCAGCTGGGATAGCATTGGATCCCTTGGCAGGCAGAGAGCTAGATTCTCTAGCTGGGATACTGCTGGCAGGCTGGGGGTTGGATACCTCAGCAGGCAGAGGCCTAGATTCTCCAGCTGGGATAGCATTGGATCCCTTGGCAGGCAGAGAGCTAGATTCTCTAGCTGGGATACTGCTGGCAGGCTGGGGGTTGGATACCTCAGCAGGCAGAGGGCTAGATTCCCCAGCTGGGATACTGC
>JAUYWG010000763.1:0-11812 GCA_034779775.1 Enteromius afrohamiltoni | reverse complement strand
CTGGGCTGCTGAGAACATTTGCTGCGATCCTGCTTCTTCAGTGGACAGAGACACGACAGGCTGAACTCGATGCAGAGAATTTAATAATAAAGTGCAAATTATAAACTGAACAAACACGCAAGGATCAATGCACACAAACATACAAAAAGCAGGGCAGACAAGCACGGTGACATTCACAAAGACGGATACAGAGGACTGAAATAAACCTGGATAACTATACACACCAATCACAGAAAATTCACAGCCCCTGGGGAGACAATTAGACACTAAGGATCTGGGCGGGGTTAGACATGACAGGAGCACATGAGGGAGAACGAATGAAAATAAACACAAAGCACATGGACATGAACTGAAAACATACACAAAGCCTGATGGAAAGCCTAGGGGCGTGACATAGCCCCCCTCCTAAGAAGGCTGACCAAAGGGACAGTGGTGCAAAAAAAATACAAAAAGTCAAAGGTGCAGGGGTAGGGCGGGTGGGTGCTCTGGAGGCGCCCCGGGGAATAGTCATAATAGCCCCCAGAGCATATAGCATTTGCGTGGCCGCAGCGGGTCAGGATCCTGGGCTGGGCACGGCAGATCGGGGCCTTTATAAATAACTGCAGATGAAAAAGTGTTTGGTTTGAGGCACTGAGTAGCAACTAAACTAGATGTCCACAAGTAATACTTGTGTAAGTGGAAACTGCAGCCCCATTATTTGAATTAATTTATTTTAGATCAACTCTAAATGGCACGTTAAACCAAATGAGCTATGGTTGTTTTACATGTCTCATCCTGATTTTTTACGTCGCATCCTCATTATCTGCGCATGCAAGTTAAGACAGTCAAATAGTTAGTCAAAGTACAGGTATCTTGTTTAAAATACACCAACGACTGTAAACAGGACTGTTTATGGTGCTTTGAAAAAAAATATATAAATACAAATACAGCTCTTTGTTTAAGAATATTGGTCCTGCTTTATATTTGTCCTTAATACCCATGTACTTACATAACAACTAGATGCAGTAATATAGTAACATAGTATGTAACCAGTGCAAGTACGTAGTATTTACAGCTCTGATGCTTGTGTAACTACACATGTGTAACAACCTGGGTGCAGCACCAGGTACTTTTTTTAGTACCACCTTGGCTGAGGTTCCAAGCGTACTGTACCATTAATAAAACATGACGCGTACACTTTAATGTTTGGCCAGAGAGAATCGTCACTATCTGTATCATTTAACTTGAAGGAACGAACACAACTCTTTTTAACGAGCAGACCTTCTTTTAACAGCCAAATTATGTTTTGTAGTTTGTTTGGAAGTATAGACATTCCCCTCTTTGATAGTTGGGGAGTGGATTGAGCGAGAGCTTGATTGGGTGATGCGGGATAAAAGCTATTCCCAGGAGTCACGGCAGTAGAGGCGGCATGACTATAATGACATCTGAATAATCCTGCCCACTCTAAAGCAGTACTAAACTGCAGTGGAAAAACAAACCGTGCCAAGCTGAGCCGCATCATACAGTGGAAAAGCACCACAAGTTAGGTTTTACATATACATTCTGGTTGGTGTCCGGAATGTTAGATTTTATATTAAGTGGGTATTTCCTGAGGAGTTGGAAAGGACCATGTAAGTGGTGTTACAGATCCAACTCCTCCCACTTCATATATCCCTTAACCTACCCATTTTTTTTTTCCAATTAATCTTATACATATTGTCATTACAAAAGGCAGTTATTGTTATAAGGCGGTCCTCTGTGGCTCTGTCTGACTGTCATCAGCAGGAACCATCCCTGGAATTTTAGTTCCTACCCGGACTACTTTTACCCATGCACCTCTCGGATTTCCACCCCAGGTGTTTCAGTTTATCTCCCCTTTATGAGGGTGAGGTTGAAAGACAATCGACGCAAAGTTTTGTTCTGCCGACATCACTGGGTGTTTACCCCTGTGGATTATTGGACTGATTTTGTTACCTACCTGGACTGTTGATTCCTGCCTGTTGCCTCGACCCTAGCCTGGATATACTGATGGTGATACTTGCTTGATTCCCCGACCTTCTGCCTAAACCTGGTACTGTTTTGCTCTGCCTTTGTTTACCTTGTTTTCTGGTGTGTGATATTTGCCTGGACGACTACGAGTTTTAATAAACAGCTTGCAAATGGATCCAAAGTCTGCTGAGTCGTTATCACAGTTATATAAATCCTGTTACACATTTGTAATTTTTGTAATTTTTTGTAATTTATTTTTGAAGTGAGCTGAAACTTTTTTTACATATTTAATTTTATGTAAAATGTATAGTTTTAAGCCTCTACGAATCTGCTGCGTTTTTACAGCTGAAGATAATGAGGAAATGACATTGCGTTCCAAATAACTACATAATGACACGGACATGCTGTGCTCACTCAAGTCTCCTCTAGCAATTGGATAAGGATGATCACTTTGATTTGGGAAATATTTACACAATAACTATACAATAACTAATTATTGTTAATTTGCAACTACATGTTTACTAACCAGTAGAATAATACAATGTTGACATAAACATGCAAAGTGTTTAATTGTCAGCAAATCGCATGGACGCATCGAAATTAAATTGTTAAAAGTTATTAATCAGACAGTCTACTAATACGCTATTGACTGCTATAGTTGACTAAAATTAATTCATGTGAATTAGACATGTTTAACTCGTGAAATCTAACCTTCTGTTCCATTCGCCTTCATTTGAAGTAAGAAGAACCCTAAAAAAAATGAGAAACATAGAATGCTTCATTTTAAATAGAATCACAGATATGCATAAAACTATAACACTGAGAAAAACAAAATGGTATAAAAGCTGTCATTGGGGTGGTCCCTTTACAGAATGTATAAATATGTCTATTGTTAAAGCCCTTATGGTTTTGTTCCTGTTCTAGTTAGTCTAGTGTGTTAATTGCTGTCCAGCCGTGTTCCCCATGTGTGTTCAGTTTAGCATCATTAGCATGTGTTTAATAATGCAGTTGCAAACAAGGTCATTGATATGACAACTATGACAACTACAACTGTCATTGATATGACTCCCTGACAGTAGGACTCGACCCTAACTGAAAATGATCAGCCCTGAGGAAATCCTTCACGTCTCCTTCCCCGATTCCCGTCCCCAGTTCACGGCCGCGAGTGCCGATCCCGATTCCAGCTCCAGAGTCTGCATTGCAAGAGCCTAGCTCTGAGTGCACGCTGCAAAAGACAACAGCCCAGAGAAAAGGGAAGCTTCCCCAAGAACTTCATGTTTGCCCTTTTATGGTTTTGTTCCTGTCCTAGTTAGTTGAGTGTGTTAATTGCTGTCCAGCCGTGTTCCCCATGTGTGTTCAGTTTAGCGTCATTAGTATGTGCATTTATGTGCCGTAGTTCTTAGTTCTTATTGTCGTGTATCCTGGAGTTTGCTTCTCTGTTCCATGTTAAAGTTTGGATTCAAACTATCTTCAATTCAAGCTTCAAGTTTTGTGTATTTTCTGCTTTGCAGACACCCTGACAGCTGCATTAATTGTATTATTTTTGTGGGGGTGTTTTTAGTTGTCATTTCAATGACCTTGTTTGCAACTGCATTATTAAACTGTTTAACTTTACTTTATATGAAATGATAACGTTTCATTCATGTGATCAACATTTCTGCAATAATTATATGTCATTTAATGTCTCGTGTCGTGGGCCACAAAAGGGTTTTTTTCTGACATGCTGTGAGTACACAAAAACGCAACAATTACAAAATTAAAATTTTTTATTTGGGCAATGTAATCCTATTCTTTCACATCCATGTGAGGAACACACCCTTTATTCAGCGATCTTCATCCCTATCTGGAGCAGCGACAGAAGACGTGACCATAAACAGCAAAGCTTGTTACAAATTCAAATGTTGCCGCTTCAAACAACAAGCTTTACGGCAGGATAATCGAATGCTCATTGGCTGTCGCCTGCATTTGTCACAGATTTACTGTGACCGTTTTACTGGTGAAGTGTATCGAATGAAGCGCACGTCTTCATGAGTTCACTGAGAGGTTAATTTGGATAATATTTTTAGCAATTAAGAAAATATATTCTGCTTTGGACCTTACACAAACCTACTGTACTCCGCCAAAGAGGACTGCTACTGCAAAACATCGTCATTTAGGTTTCTTACTGCTTTTGACATTTGTGCAATAAATAAATTATTTTAATTACACTGTACAGAGATGAAAACTGTTATTTTCCTGCATATTTCGTTGCATTTTATATAATTTTATTTTCTGTAAAATTGGTAAGTTTAGGTTTGGGGATAGGTTAAAAATCTCTAAAAACCTCAATCACTTACTGACAAAATGATAGAAATGCATATTTTCTATAAAATGGGTAGGTTAAGGGTTCTAAAAATCAAAATTGCTTATTGACAAAATGATAAAAATGCACTGATCCAAATATCTTAATTATATAAAATATATATGCAACTATTTTATGTATTGTACCAAAAAATACATTGTACATACATTTGAATGTTTTAAACGTTAAAATACGTATTAATTGTACATTTTAGCAACAGTAAAAATGAATACCTACGTTTAAACATCGGATCAGACTGGAAAAATTGTACATAGGAGATTTTACACAGTAGTAAAAAAAAGGTGAAATCACTAACACATTAGACATACTGCAGTAGTTTGTACATTTTACTTACCCATTAAAAGAATCCTGTAGAACATCCTCATTTTCATTTCAGTGCTTCTTGATTCATTCTGCTTTAAGCTCATGATGTTTGAATAAACCATTACTGAGAGAGAGAGAGAGAGAGAGAGAGAGAAAGAGAGATCCACTTTACATACCACTTCAGTCGGTCTGTCAGAGGATGTGTCATTTAAATATACGTCAATACGACCTAATGTTTCATCATAAAGTAATTCTAAGATAATCTTTTTTTTTTTCAACTGTTTTAAATAATTGTAAAAGTTTTTCAGTTCCCTGTTTTTGTCACGCCCAGCTGGAGTTGCCAGTGGGACTGCATATGGCGCTCCAGTCCTAGACTCTTTCTGTGTGTTTCATGTCTGTTGTCCTATGGTCTAATTAGCTGTGTGCTCTGTCTCCGCCTCCTCATGTGTCTCCATAGTAAATAATATGTTCCCCTCCTCCTTAGTGTCATTGACCCCTGTATAAATACCCCAGAATTCCCAGTGTTCCCCGCTCATCATTGCGTGTGTCTTGTACCACCCTTGTAAGCGTTTTCCCTTGTCTCCCTGTGTTTGTATTTTGTACCTGGATTCACTTTGCCGACTTCACTTGCCTTCTGGACTACGACTCTCATTTCTTTTCCCCTGGACTCTGTTTATAGATCGCTCGACCTCTCATCTGTTTTTGGATTTGTCTTTGCATTGTCTCCTACACTGTTGTTCGCTCCTGAATGATCTCCGCCCCGTATGTATCTGCCTGTGAGTTTGCTGATTAAAATACCCAGCGAATGGATTCAACTCTCTCTGTTTTCATTCATAACAGAATGATGGGCCTCCAAGAATCCAGCGGGTATTTTACTGAAAACTCTGAACACTATATTCCAGCAAGGGCGTTACATTGACTCTTTTCTAAATCGCAACAAAATAAGGGAGTCACCACACACCACAGCCAGTTATTACTTGAATTTATTCTGATATAAAGAATATAAAAAGTGAATATAAATAGCAATCAACCTATCAGCCAGTAAACATATAACAATTATGACAACAGTTCAACCAAACACGGTCTGTAAAGTCACCAGAAGCAACAGCCCCCACAAAGAAAGCTGGCCCAATGGCGGGGGTGGTCTCCCAAATTCCTCACATCCCGTTCGTTCTCCGGTAGCCTCAAATAATCCAAAGCAACCAACGACGACCGAAGCTCAGCAAACACGCTTTTTCCGCCATCTCTGTGCTTTGATTGAATTCAGGTGTGCACCCGCTCCCGTCAGCCAATCACCTGCAACTCCGAAATCACCAGTTATTCACTGGAACCATCACAACTGTCATTTTGCTTGCGCGGGTGAGAACCAGCTAAAGGACTGTTTCCTGATTGGACTTGACCTTGGAAGTGCTCGAGTATTTCGATATGGTGGTGAATGAAGACCCGGAGTGGACTTTCTCTGAGCTAGTGGATGCAGTGCTGGCTGGCTGTGGCTCTACACAGACTGTGGGAGAGTGTTATGTGGAGGATCCCGGGCAGTCATATCAGCAGTCAGCAGACAGTCAACGCAGCAAATATGAGAAAATACACTCTATCTTCGAGCTTGCTTATAGGATGGCTGATGGCGGCATCAGGGATGCCATCTTCACCGAAATCCCTCGTGGTACTCAGTCCGGCATTTGGGTTGCCAGTTCCAGCAAAATCCCTTGCTGTTCCTCTTCCTCTCCATACTCCATAATATGGAATGCCAAGAGGCCGATGTGTTGTGTGTTGTCCAGTCTGTTCCAGTCACACAGCCTAACAAGCTGTCGAAGGCCCTCACGATTCACGTCACACAGTACGAGGGACCGTGTTCAATCCAGTCTGTTCCAACCATGCAGCCTGACGAGTGACTGTCACTGAAGCAGGTAAAAAATAATTTGAGGAGATGTTAGAAATAATTTTTTTTTTGTCAGTATAATTAAAATATACATAATGAAGGTCAAAGACACATTATTGTGCACACTGATATAACTGCAGAGACGTTAACATGATGTTAGACTTTGAGTCAATCCTGAAAACAGATTCTTTTCAACAAGTGAAACCTATTCATAATACCTGATATTTAAGAGTTTGCTGCTTCTTTTCAAGAAAAACAAAAGCTTGTTTTACCAGAGAATATCAGTGTAGGTGTCACGCTCGCACAATCGGCTGATCCAAGATCCAAGATCAGCCATTTGCAGCCACTTTCAATCACCTGACTACTGATTGCGGACACCTGAAGCCCATCTGATCAGCATGCTTTTTAAGCTCACCTCGCCAGTCTCTCTATGGCGGGGATCAAGGTAACACTACCCTCTACTTACCTTTAAGCCTCATTCGATGTGAAATCTCTGGATTACTGTTACTGATCTATAGACCAGTGGAACTTACTCCTGTTGTGATGAAGTGCTTTGAGAAGCTAGTCCGCAGTCACATTTCATCAGCACTGCCCCATCACCCCTGTCCATCAGAGCAACACTATTGTAAAGTTTGCAGATGACACTACTGTGGTAGGGCTCATTTCCGGGAGTCAGCCTACAGAGATGAGGTGGAACAGCTGTCAACATGGTGTATGGCCAACAACCTCCTCCTTAACAAATTAAAGACCAAAGAACTTACAATAGACTACAGAAGGAAAAAGACACAGATTCCACCATTAATCATCAGAGGGGACTGTGTGGAGAGGGTGGCAGACTTTCGCTTCCTGGGAGTCAACATAGAGGAGAATCTATCCTGGAGCATGAACACTTCAGAGCTGCAGAAAAAGGCCCAATAGAGACTGTACTTCTTGAGAATACTCAAAATTAATAACATCACACAGAGACTTTTGTGGACTTTTGAGTGTTGTGTGGATTTATGTGGTGCTTGATTAGTGATGTGATTGCTGTCAGGTGCAGGTGATCGGAAATCGGGTGATTGTAAGCGTTATGTTGGAGTGAGGGTGGAGCCTGGCGTGGATGTAACATTACCCCCTCCTCCAGGGCCCCCTGCCGACCCCTCCGACGCCGTGGTGGTCTACCTCTGCCCCGAGGTGCTGGTCGGCTGGATGATTCTGATGGAACTCTGTCAACAGACTTCGGTCAAGGATGTCGTCACGAGATACCCAGGATCTCTCCTCAGGACTGTAGCCCTCCCAGTCTACGATATATAGTAGCCGACCACCACAACACTGGGAATTCAGGATTTCTTTGACTGTGAAGATGGTTCCTTCTTCAGTGACCATTGAAGGAGGGATTTTCTTCACGCCCAGGCTCTGTGGGAACAAGAGAATCCTGGTGATGTTACAACAGTGATGTGTGGAATGTAGGATGGATTCTATAGTGTGCAGGTAGTTGAAGACGGTGCGTGACTGGATTGATCTGCTCTGTGATGGTGAAGGGACCAACAAACCTGGGACTCAGCTTCCTACAGGGCAGGCATAGGCAAATGTGGTTACCACAGCTGAGGGTTCTCCTGTACAAGGGAAGAGTGGGGTCTGGAAACCTAATATGCACTGGAACGGAGTGAGTCAAGTGGTGGCTTGACGAAGGGAGTTTTGTGCATACTCCGCCTAGCCCAGGAACTGGTTCCAGGTGTCTTGGTGGCCTGTGCAGAAGGTACGGAGGAACCGCCCCACCTCTTGGATCTTCCTTTCCATTTGTCCATTCATCTGTGGATGGTAGCCAGAGGAGAGGGTGACAGTCACACCTAGGAGACGGAAGAAAGCTTTGCATACTCTGGAGATGAATTGCGGACCTCTATCTGAGACAATATCTTCAGGTAAACTATATGAACGAAATACCTGATCAAACAGCAGTTTTGCCCTGTTCCATGCAGTAGGTAACCCTCGGAGTGGAATTAAATCGGCAGAATTTTGAAAATCTGTCCACTATGACCAGGATGCAGGTATTGCCGACTGATGGAGGGAGGTCCGTTATGAAATTGACTCCTAGGAGTGACCAAGGGCGGTTTGGTACGGGAAGTGGTACAAGTTTTCCTGAGGGAAGATTATGAGGAGATTTCGACAGTGCACATTCCCGGCACCCTCTCACGTACCTCTGCACATCCGGTTCCATCCTAGGCCACCAAAACCGATCTTGCAGGATGCAGGATGCCCTGTGCCCAGTGAAGTGTGAGAGGAGTGGATAAGTGGAATTCGTTCCTCTGGTGGAACAAACCTCCAGTTTGGAGGGCAGTCCGGCAGAGCTTCAGGCGCTGGATCTGATGCGACTGGAGGGGTCGTCCATTGGATGGGGTTCACGAAGATCTTTTCCGACAGAATGGGTCCAATGGGTTCCTGTGTCTCTTCTGTGGAATGAATAGAGCTCTGACATTCTTGGCTCCGGGTCTGTAGGAAATGGAAAACTGAAAGCTAGTGAAGAACAATGCCAAAAGGGCTTGTTGGGGGTTAAACGTTTAGCATCACGTAAATAGAATTTTCCTCCAATGCCAGCTTGATGGCCAACAGCTCTCTCGATGTCATAGTTACGCTCCGCCGGACTGTGCTTCTTCGAATAGTAGGCACATGGATGGAGCTCGGTTGACTTCCCCTGCTGCTGCTGTTGTGAGAGTACGGCTCCGACTCCTGTGGTGGAGGCATCTACTTCAACGATGAATGGAAGTTGTGGATCAGGATAGACGAGGATGGGAGCTGATGTGAAGGCCTGCTTCAGATGTTGAAAAGTTTGAGTTGCCTCGGGTTTCCAGGTCAGAGTTTTGGATTTAACCTTCAACACAGAGGTTAATGGACTTGCAATGGTACTGTAATTATTAATGAAACGTCGATAGAAATTTGCAAACCCAAGGAATTTCTGAAGGTTCTTGACAGTAGTGAGAGCTGGCCAGTTGACGATGATGTCGACCTTGCTCTCATTTAGAGTACTTTACTATTGACCTGCTGGTGATGTTCAGATGGGTTAGTGGAGTAGATTAGAAGGTCATCTATATAAATAATCATGAACTGGTGAAGGTAATCACGTAAAATTTCATGCATAAAATTCTGTAATACGGATGGTGCCACTATTCATAGTGGCCAGTAGGGGTGATAAAAGGAGTCTTCCACTCGTCCCCTTTGCGTATACGGATCAAGTTATACCTTCATTGAGGGCTCAAAAATCTATACAAGGTCATAGTCCTCCATCCTTTTTAGCCACAAAGAAAAAGCTGGATGCAGCAGGGGAAGTTGAAAGGGGGGGGAAGTATCCTTGTTTTAAAGCCTCCTGAATATACTCCTCCATGGCAGGAAAGTGGAAAGATTCGTCCTTGGGGCACAGAGGCATCCAGGGAAAAGATCTATGGCGCATGGTCGGTGTTGTGGCAGGCGGGCAGATCTCTTGGGGCAAAACACGTCCTGGAATGAAGAATAACAAGGAAGAATATTAACAGATTGTTTTTCAACAGGGCTTACTATTGTCGTGAAACACATGTAGTGTTACTAGGAGTACTAGGACGGATTGGACAGCTTGAAAAACATGCTAGCCAACAGGTGTTACCCCACCTCAACATTTCTCCTGAGCCCCAAGAGAGGATGGGATTGTGCCTCGCCAGCCACGGATGACCTAGGACCACATCGATGGTGGAGCCCTTCAGAACCAACAGCCAAATGAATGAAGGAGACATAATTTGCAGTAAGAGTGATAGTGGAAGTGAATGGATCTAATTTCTCGTACATGGGGAGGGTGGTACTCACCAATGGCCTCACCGGACAGTCTGGAATTTGATGACCAGACTGTCCACAATATAGACATGGTAATTGTCTTTGCCGTTCTTGATGAGTTAAGTGACGTGAATCCACGTACATGGGCTCGATGGACTATTCTGAAGGGCTGTGGTCCGCTGGTGGAGATGCATATCCAGTGCTCAGAGGTGGATTGAAATATGATGATAGGCGGGCAGCACAACGTATGGTCATCTGTATGAAGCATTCGAGTCCCATGGAGTCATTGTGAGATGCTAACATCATCCGGAGGTTCGGTTTGAGTCCTTGACGATATGTAGTCAGCAAGGCTCTTTCATTCCAGCCACTGGATGCTGCTAAAGTGCAAAATCTCACAGAATATTCTTGAATACTGAGTGAGCCTTGACAAAAATGGGGAAACTCCTCACCAGCTGATGTTTCTTGATTGACTCTTGATTATTTCTTGATTCCGAATACCTCCATAAAATGTTGGGTAAACGCCGAATATGAGCATGTGGCAGGTCCCGCTTGATTCCAGATCGATTCTGCCCATCTTAGTGCAGTGCCTGTGAGACAAGAGATCAGATATCCAATTTTTTAAGAAACAGAGTTATATACATGAAGATATGTAGCGAACGAGATGGAGCACTGGAGAAGAAATCCCTTGCAATGTCCCACCGCACCAGAGAAGGGCATCATGCGCACCATGTGACATACAACAGAGAGAGGTGAAGATGCATTGTTGACATTCAGTGACCGTGTCGGTGATGGTGGTGGATTAGCTGTCGTTGCTGATGGTGATGTGGCAAGGATTGCTCTGCAGATCGAATCCACTAGTTCCTGGAAAGGATCAGATGAACTTATTATTGCGGTTTTAGGTCCAAGCTTCTGTTATGAAGTGGACGGGTGCTTTTACTCACAGATGGTAAGTAAAAGCAATGACAGTTTATTGTAATGAGTTCAAACTGACAGAATAAGACAATGAGGTGAGTATGCATTCTTGAGAAGTTTTGAGAGCGTTGAAAGCTGTAGTAACCAGTTCTATTTCCTTGTTCACACAGATGACAAGACGAACGCCAAAACCACACACCACAACTCACTGGACGAGACAAAGGAGATGATTGCTGGGGATCTGAGGAAGACAGAGAACAGAAAGAAGCCAACGAGGAGATCACAGGAAAGTTCCAACAGGTAAGTATCACAGGTAATATGCTAAGAGTAGCGAGTCCACTTCGTATGCATGAGCTTGGACATGGAGTGTAGAATGTTGTGTGGTTTTATGTGGTGCTTGATTGGTGATGTGATTGCTGTCAGGTGCAGGTGATCAGAACTCAGGTGATTGTGAGTGTTGTGTTGGATTGAGGGTGGCGCCTGGCGTGGAAGTCAGACCTGTAACCCAAAGGTCGTGGGTTTGAGTCCCAGGTACAGCAGGGATTGTGGGTGGGGTTAGTGAATAATCAGCACTCTCTCCACCTTCAATACCACGACTGAGGTGAGACCCT
>JAUYWG010000761.1:0-11824 GCA_034779775.1 Enteromius afrohamiltoni | reverse complement strand
CTTGGCTTCATGTGTCCCTGGATCACTGCGGCTCTCCTGCCACAGACAACGGCATGACCTACCTTTGGGAGGTCCACCATGGAAAGTACAAGCTTCTCTCTCACCCTGTTGACCTAATCTCTGACATTCACATGTTTTATTTTGTATGTCACCAAAATAAGGGATAGACATGGATTGAGGTCTATTTCCCATCGTTTCCAAAGCATGCTGGTTTTATAATATTTCTGTCATAAGGGGGATTTTTATCCTTATACTATTTAATCATTAATACTAAATTACTCTAGTATGTGAATGGCCACTGTATTTGAAAGCTAAGAATTTTGTTCTTTGTTCTGACAAGTTTCCAAAGTCTCTACTGTGTGCAGTGTTACAGTATTACATATAGAGACATAACATATTTGTGAATTTTGCATCTTCGGATAATTTAATTTCAGTCTAATAATGGATTGACGCTGTATGAAGTGTGCAAAAAGGCCAGTTCTCCCATAAATGAAAATGTACAACCAATTTACTCACCTTACTTTTTCTAGTTACTTTTTCTTGAGTCTAAGATTTTTTATCTTACTTCATGACTTTTGGTGATTAATAAAATGTAAGTCAGCAGCTGTATGTTTCTGAGAATAAAAAAAAGAAAGAAATAAAATTAATAACCACTGCTCCTGACTGAATATATATTAAAATGTAATTTATTTCTGATACAAAGCATCACTACTCCAGTGATCCTTTCAGAAATCATTCTAATATGCTGATTTATTACTAGAATTGTCAATGTTGGAAACAGTTGTGAAGCCAAATATATTTTTTGGAACCTGTGATTTGTTTTTTTTTTCTTTTTTTCTCAGGATTCTGTGATGAATAACAAGTAAAAAACAACATATTTTTTACCAAATACAAAACATTTCTAAAATGTAAATCTATGCTATATATTTTTTTTCATTTAATAGATCCTTGGTTGATAAAAGTATTCATTTCTTTCAAAGAAGAATAAAAATGCACTGATCCCAAACTTTTGAACAGTAGTGTAGTTTTGAACATTGTTATCCATTTTAAATAAATGCTTCTCTTTTTAAAATTTTAATGATCAAAGATTCCTAAAAAAACAACAACTATCAAGCAGCTCCAGTTTCCAACACTGATAATAAGAAATCTGCATATTAAAATGGTTTTTGAAAGGGACACTGAAGACTGGGGTAATGATGCCTTGCGTCACAGGAATACATTACATTTTAAAATATATTCACACAGAAATTTTAAATTTATATAATATTTCACAACATTACAGTTTTTTTCTGGATTTTAATGTAATACATGCAGCCTTAATAAGCATAAGAAAAAAACTATTAAATATCTTACTGACCACATATTTTTGAACGGTAGTGTATATATATATATATATATATATATATATATATATATATAGTTTTGATAGAGTAACTTGTAGATCTATGCTGCTTGACTTGCCAATATTTCAGATGATTCAATTTGGTGAACTGGTTCAACTACCAAAAAGAAAAGAAAACTCTTCTTTACCATTCCTTTCTGCCGAAGAGTAAAAGTCACCTAAATCTTGGATGTTCTTTAGTAAATTTATAGCAATTTTTTTCCTTTTATTTTATTTATTCATTTTTACTTATTTTTTTTCTTTCTCTTTTAACCTTTAAAACTTGTTTAAATCTAAATTGCTGTTCAGGGCCAGTTTGACTAAACAGGGTAAATTAGCACAGTTCCTAAACAGTACCAAAGTGGGAATTTCTGTAGGTGATTTAATAATGATGCACAAATTAAAGAACATTTTGACCAACACAATATACCAAACACAGTGCAATTTAGCTTAGTAACAAATGAAGAATAAACAAAGAAGCCCCACTACATTGAAATGAACCAAAGTTCAAAAAATAAAGGGTTGCAATAAGTTTTTATAGACCTGAAATTGCGTGACTCATAGTTAAAGGATTCAAGCCATCTTTTATTTACTGAAGCAGATTAAAAATAACATGGGTGTCATTTTTAGATTTATCTATTCTATTCTGGGACCCAGTTAAAAAAAATATGATTCTTTCTCCCGAAACGCAGATCTGTGTGGACGAAATGCCAATACGATAATTTTATTTTTTTTGCATATACAGCTTAACACATCTCTGTGTAGATGGGATCTAAGAGGTGCATTTTGAGACATTAAATAATGGCACAAATACCAGCAATTTGAAGAGCACAACAAATTGTGTAGTAAATTGTGTTTTGTGATTCATTTTAATACTCTCCTCCCATAAATTTTGTATCTGAAAGGAAAACTCTGACAAATGGATATTCAATAAAGACAGGTATAAATGTAATGTGTCAGTGCCTTTTCAGCACTAATCCCTCACTGCACGTTTAATAAATCCTGACAGTACTATTTTAATGGCAAAAAAAATTGCCCTGGCATAAGCTGTTAGTAAAACTGGCCTTTAATTTTATATATGCTGATTGAACTGCAAAACCAGATAAGCATTTTTTAAATCTTACTGTCTTCTGATACTGTTTTAATCTCAGGTCTATTTCACTGTTCCGTGTTTTAATATTTTGACAGGAATCAGGGGCCATAATATACTATAGCTTAAAGGTGCTTTTAACATTTAATAGTATTACTGGTTCAAAATCAATTAATGACTGTTATTCAAAATCTTTTTTGTATGCTTTAATGTTTTTTATTGTCTTTTAAACAACATCAGCTTCATGCATTTTTATCATGCATTTTTATTATTATGGGTGGTGGAAGCCACCCATATTAAAATCGCTCTAAAACAGGTTTATTGGGCGTGGTTTAGCCGCCGAAGGTGGCTAAACCACGCAACCGGCACTAGCTCGTTATTATTATTATTATTATTTTTTTTATCACGTATTATTTTACGTTAGTCTATGTGTAAAATCTGCATATAAACATTTTGTTTATACATTTTCAAGCAGTATTTTATACATTTGCACTAAAGTTTGCATAGTCTATCTAATCTGTCTGTATATCTAATATATGCAGTGACTTCAGAGCCACTCCAAACAGTTCTGTACTGATTGCCATGGTTTAACTATATGAACACTTCAACCTTCCGTATGAAATGTTGTTTGAAGAAAGTGTACTCACTGAAGCTGTATCATGGTATCGCAGATATGGAACTTAACAAATATATTTACCATTTCTGATTGCATATGAAATGTATTATTTCTAAATAAAATGCCTTGTATCAAATTTACTGTTTTGTCAGGATTTTTAAAACAAGTTACATTCTAAATAATTTAATACCAATCACAATATTTTTGAAAATGGTTTAAATGTAAGGAACCTCATTTCATCTTGTAAGACTTTAAAATGTGCAGATACATTCCATCAGCTGTCCCTATTATCATTCACAATGAAATCTTTGCATTAATTCCCCACATTATAAGCACAGAAACTGCAGGAATTAGTAAAACTGCTTCACAGATCTCAACCTGTGGCAATAAAACAAGTAGACTATATATGTTCCTAGCTATATATATATATATATATATATATATATATGTGTGTGTGTATACAGTGCAAGTGGGTGAGACCATAAACAATTACTAGGATTTGTTGAAGCTCTGATAAAATCTTTTAAACTTCAGGGGTGAAGCTCATTTATTATATTATACAAATTACATTGAAGTACAACTTTAACTTAGGGTGTTCAGGAGTGTTCAAAAAGGGTTTAGCACTGAATTTTGAATCGATTTCTTCTCATTAATTCAAAGATGTGGATTTAGATGGCAATTAAATTACCATACAACTCTCATGTTTGCCAAACAGTAGGCTATTTGGCCGGGTGCCATCACAGGGATAGTAAAAGAAAAATACATCCTGCATTTGGACGGAATATAAATCACTGACTCCCCCCGTAAATGTTGAAAATCTCTTGCATTCCCCTCAGAAAATCAGCAACACAGGGCAAACAGGCATTGCAGGGTCCATATATAGAACCAGAATAGTTCAGATATCAATCGGCCTTGGTCAGTTGACAAACAATATCCACATGGGGCAAGAAAATCCATTCTGGGGTGGAGTTCCCTCTGATGGAGTTCATGGGCACTCCAGTTTGCGATCGTAACATAGCCCTGGCTATGGCCATAGGCCTGGAGGACGGAGCATTGATGGACCTGGGCCATAGCACAGAGGAGATGGAGCCACAGTAGCGAGGGCAGAGCTGGGAGCCATAGTGGCATGGGCAGAACTGGAGCAGACAGAGCAGAAGTCATCCAGTGCAGAGTGGAAGGTAGGTCTGCAAGAAAGAGCAAAACAGGGTTAACAGCAGTTCTAGATGATCTTTGACAACAGGCCTCCATAGCTGTGACTAGGCTGGGGGAGGACTCCGAAATGGCCTCCATAGCCATAACAGGACAGGACGAGGATTACAAAACAGCCTCCGAGGAAAGACTTTTAGGCAGGTGAGACCTCTGGAGCAGACTCGTGGGCAGGTGAGGCCTCTGGGACAGACTCGTGGGAAGATAATACCTCTGGGGCAGGCTCATGGACAGGTGAGGCCTTTGAAGCAGACTCGTGGGCAGATGAGGTCTATGGAGCACAGTGTGTGAACCACATGCTCAGAATGGTGACAGCCATTACCGGGAGCGCAGAGGACAAGAGAACCCCCTCAGTGATGGCCAGTACTGAAGCTCGTGGTATCCCAGGTGCCCTGACAGATACCAACCGAGAGTCTGCCAGAGTGGACACCCACCTCAAACGGCATCGGAATGCCCAGGGGTACATTGGCTTGACCTGACTGGTAGAAATCAACATTAGCTTGATTTGACTTAATGTGCAAAGCTGCCATGACTTGACTTAAATTGTAAGGTTCTATGAAAAGTATACTTAACTTGTGGTGCTCGGTTGCGGATTGACTTTGCTTGTGAACCTCAATGGTGACCTGACTTATATCTTGACGATCGACTGTGGTTTGACGGAGCTCTTAAAGATCTGTGATTGACTTAATCCACGATGTTCAACTCATGATGGATGACTTTGACTTGGCTTGGCTTGTAAAGATCGGCGAGCGCTTGACTTTATTCGTGATGAACAACTGTGGCTTGTCTTGGCTCCTTGAAGGCAGCTGTGACACCGCAATGTCTGCAATTTTACTATCTAGCTGGCGATTGAACAGCCAGGCTGCATTCCATTTTTATTTATGCCCTTCATTTGCAAACTTCCTGCCATTTTGTTTCCCATAAATGCACAGAATAAATGAGTACATACTCTCTAAAAAGTAACAAATTCAGCAATTTTTACAGTGTTTCTTTTTGTTCTCTCTCTGTTCTCATCATTTATCATGTAACACTAACGTACAGTATTTACTGCATCTGTCGTGGCTGCTTCTGGTTTCTACAGTCAAGAAAAGAAAAAAAGAAAAGCGTTTATTACATTTGAAATATGGTTAATTATCGTACAAAAACACATGTATTCACTACAAGGAGCCTTTATTTACCCCCTGGAACCGTTTTATTAAGAATATGCTCATGTTATTTCACGTCTTCCAAACTGAATACAGCTACCACCCATTTAAACCTATTCAAATGCTTGGAGGTGTCTGGATAATTTTTTGTATACACTGTGTATGGAAAGTATTCAGACCCTCTTAAATTTTTCACTCTGTTATATTGCAGCCATTTGCTAAAATCATTTGATTTTGATTGTCATTTGATTATCAAGATTTGTTTTTCTCATTAATGTACACACATCACCCCATATTGACAGAAAAACACAGAATTGTAGACATTTTTGCAGATTCATTAATAACACTCATATATTTAACTCTCTAAAAATTGTCTGCAATTCTGCAAAGCCAAGAAATGAACAACAAATGTGTGTGTGTGTGTGTGTATGTGTGTGTTATATTAATTTATATCTAATATATATCTTTGTCTCCGTGGCATGGGTGTTCTGGGGCTGTGATCAAAAGAAAAAGATGAGAGAGCAATTTTAGTCACTGGATAGTTGACAAAAGCTGATAGCGGTGAGTGAGGTTGTCTATTGGTGATTCTGACTGACCTTTATAGCTGTAACTGTCTTAGGGATTCTGGGGCCACAGGTAGAGATTGGTCTTTTATGTAAGAGGATGGCCCCAGCTCACTAAATGCCAAGCAGATCAAATTACAAAAGGAGACGAGCGTGCTCATTTGACTTCGTAGCATTGCAAAAGACCACCTCTGTAGAAGATAATCAATGGCTACTTTCACATCTGAGATTTTTTTTTCTTATTAATAAAATATTATAAATATATGAGATGTACAGTACCATATGAGAAGGGGGGTCTTTTACACAACAAACAGGGGCATGGGGCAAAATAAACACATTAGTACTTCAGCTAAACTTATATAATTGTTCATAATAAGTATGAATTGATTCAATAAATTGAATCGTATTCTGGAAGAGCCAGGGGAGTATGAATTGCAAACAGTCCATCTGGAAAAGGGAGAAAGGGGTTGCAGGTAAGGAAATGGATCTTTGTGACTAGTACTTGAACTACACTGCACCCACGTTTGTCGTTTCCATCTAACATGAAAAAATTGCTTTAATAAGCAGTCACTGAATTGTAGGTGATGGCAAAGCACCAAACCAATCCACTGCTCTGTATGAGTGTTCACTACTGTGTGTGTGCACTTGGATGTGCTAAATCAGCTAGTGTGAGATTTTGATGCCAAGGACTAAATCAGTGGTGCATGTTCACGTCCAACATTTTTTAGGGATAAATATACATTGATTGCTTGGAAAAAAAGCACAAATGAATAGAAAGCTATTCCACCATTTTGAGCACAAACAATAAAGCTGATATAGTCAGTCTGACCAAGGTCTAAATATTTTCTGTAATGCAATTATCATTGGGCGTTGGCTGTTCTTGGATTTTTGGTAAATGTATTAATATCCTGTTGATTTGCTGAGCTCCAAATGTGAGTATTGCCCCTTAAAGATGCAGTGTGTATCATCTATTGACAGAAATACCATATTAGCAGATGGGGGAGGAGCCCGAGGCAGAGACGGAGAGCCGATGGGCCAGGTCAACGCCAGGGCGGAGGGATAGTGTAGCTGGAGGATTGGAGTCCTGAGGTGGCGGATGGTTCATGACAGACCAAGGCAGACCCAGAGGGATGTTGGAGCCTGGGGGATCTGGTGGACTTATGAGCCACAGTGGAGAGGAGCGAGCTGTACAACGTGGGTCCCCTTACATGGAAGTCGCCATAATGCTTGTCAGTTACTGTCAAAGGACAAAAAGAACACATTTCATTACTATGCTGTTCATGCAAATACAGCGTTGACACAATGATGAACAAGTTACAATAATTTTTGATCAATCGATTTATTGAAAAATTAAGCAAATATAATTACTTAATTTACCTTTGTAAAGAAACCTCATTGCTATATCCACTGTCTCGGACGGTAAAGCAATCATGTATTAGTCACCATATACCGTTTGATGCACCTGCATAGTGATACAGACCTAAAATCAGGGTTAATTCATGCTAAATTCCTGTAGTGTGGACAGCCTGGCATAACAGAACTAACTTTACCTTGCACTGACTTCCCTGCTGAACAAACTAGCTAAAACCTGTGATAAATATACATTGATGAAGTGAGTGAAACACTGAACAGAATCCAACTTTTAAAGGGGAGACAATGACTTAATTACACACACCTGAACATAATGACACAATAACAGAAACCGGGGGGCTGTTCCATAAAAGCTGTTTAGAAAAGCATGGATTAAAGTCCAAAACCTTACTTTAATGAGGCGATCTAAACATCCACGCTTAAATTGGTTCCATAACAGTAAGTTGAGGATCATGTGATTTTACTGATTTGAGTCAGGTTTAAATAGTCTAGATTATCGTGCGTGCACGGCATTGTTTAAAACTCCTGAAAGTGGAGCAGGGGTCAATCATTTACAGTGGCCTACCATGGCAATGAAAGGGAAAGAAAAAGCAGCGATGTTTACGGCAACGGAACAGCGTTTGCTATTAGAGACGTATGAAAATTTAAAGATGTAATCTCCAAAAAAGGAAATACAGCGGCAATAAATAAAGCAAGAGAGAAAGGCAGGAAATTGCTGATCGTCTCAATGCGTAAGTAACCGTGTACAGTATTTTTACTAAATAACAGTAATTGCTTTCACGCAGCAGCAACTTAAGAGAAGAAAAAAGAACCTGGCAGCAGGTGAAAATAAAAAATTAAAATATAGTTATTAACAAAAGGAAATGATATTACCTAGTATAAGGAGTGACTATATAAAAGGTGTGTGTGTTTTATTATTATCATTATTCCTTCCTGACTAACTGATTACCTCCTTCCTTAGGAATTGTAAGCCTGAGGTGGCAGATGGTTCATGACAGACCAAGGCAGACCCAGAGGAATGTTGGAGCCTGGGGGATTTGGAACTAACTTTACCTTGCACTGACTTCCCTGCTGAACAAACTAGCTAAAACCTGTGATAAATATAAATTGATGAAGTGAGTGAAACACTGAACAGAATCCAACTTTTAAAGGGGAGACAATGACTTAATTACACACACCTGAACATAATGACACAATAACAGAAACCGGGGGGCTGTTCCATAAAAGCTGTTTAGAAAAGCATGGATTAAAGTCCAAAACCTTACTTTAATGAGGCGGTCTAAACATCCACGCTTAAATTGGTTCCATAACATTAAGTTGAGGATCATGTGATTTTTCTGATTTGAGTCAGGTTTAAATAGTCTAGATTATCGTGCGTGCACGGCATTGTTTAAAACTCCTAACTTCCTTAGGAATTGTAAGCCTAAGTACATCATAGCAGTAATGTCACAGAGGTACTTATGTTACTGTAATGACGCATTTTAGTAAAAAAAAAAAATTAAATTTTATATTTTTATAAAATACATTTTTTATATGTTCAAGGAGACCAGAGGTAGTCACAGGTTCCATGCAAAATGTATTGTATATTAAAAAGTGTACTTGTGTGATAAAATAATCATAATGTGTTTTCACGTATTATTGGCTGTAGGACGCTGACACCGTTCTAGAGCCCTCTCAGTCTGGGACCACATGAGTATCAAAGTGAGTATCAAGAAATGAAAACAATGTGCCAAGAGCATTCAATGAAATAACTTAAATCTATATAAAACTGAACGTTGGACGTTGGAACTGGAAATTCAACAGCTACAGAAAAATGCAAGTAGAACTACCATTTTAAAAAAGGAAAAGGAAAAAAAAAAGCATGACCTTTTTGATCACATTCCACAACATTTGTTACCCCTAACAGGCAGATTCACTCTGAATAAAAAAAAATAACATTAAATATTTTGACTTCTGTGTGTTTGTTCAATTAAGGGGAAAGTAACGGGGCCAGTGGAACATTTTTAAGGCTACATGGTTTATATTATTAAGTCAAATATTCACATATGCGTCTCGTATAAGTATGCCTGTATCGTTTTCTTCCAGTACTGCTTCTTTGCCCCAGTCTTCCTCTTCTACAAGTAAATGTGTCCCATGTAAAATCAACAGTCAAGAAATATTTCCATGTTTTACAGAATTATTTGAAATTACCAGCTGTTCCATAAAAGGCATGTTTAACGGTACGAATTGCTTTGTGGCCAGGGAATGTGATGAACACATCTACCGAATCTACCAACAATAAACCTGACTAACCGAAATAAGCCTGGCTTATACTTTCTTCTTGGTTTATGGAACAGGCCCCGGGTCACACAGAGACTGAGCAAATGCAAAACAGATGCGTTCCAACTGGCATAAACAATGCTTTTGTAGGGCATTTCGAAGAGAAAGTTATCATGAGTTTGTTTGATATTTTTTTTATTCAGAGTGAATCTGCCTGTTAGGGGTAACAAATGTTGTGGAATGTGATCAAAAAGGTAATGCTTTTTTTTTTTTTTTTCCTTTTTTAAAATGGTAGTTCTACTTTAGCATTTATCTGTAGCTGTTGAATTTCCAGTTCCAATGTCCTCATCTTCAGGTTTACAGATTTAAGTTATTTCATTGAATGCTCTTGGCACATTGTTTTCTTTTCTTAATACTCACTTTGTCCCAGACTGAGAAGGCTCTAGGACGGTGTCAGCGTCCTGTAATTTGTAAACATATCTGGCAATAAAGCTCATTCAGATTCTGATTTATAGCTGCACTTTCAAACTGCTTACTAATGCACATTAACATTTGAACTATGCTTTATAAAGGATGAGTTGAGTATTTACTAATGTTTAACTCATGATTCATAGTGTGCGGTTATTATAAAATGTTACTCATTCATTCATTTGAATATTTGTTTGTTTAGGATTCACATGTGATTCTCAAACAGTGCTTAACCAACTATTTAAATCCGGGGCAGGCCCATAAAGCTCCTTAGATCTCTTACGCCCATTTCTACGGGCTCTCTCTTCTCCCCTCCCAGTTTTTCTTTTTTAAATTATTATTATTTCATCTCAATTTACCACTTGCTGCAGGAGTAGAACTGCGTACCTCAATGCAGTCATGGCAACATTTGAACCTGCTTTTCTGAGATATTATTAAGAAGAAACCAGTTTTTATTCAAGTAAGTCATGCAACATTCAGTTTTTGTTTCAATGTTTTACTTTGTGTCTTTGAGGTTGTATTTTGTTATTTAGTCACAGCTTCACAAAAAAAATTCTAATAGTTTTCCAAGTGGATGGGATAAGGTCAGATGCATGAGGCAAGAACATTGATTATATTTTTGTTTGTTTGTTTGTTCATTTTTCTTTTCTGTAAAGCCCTAAGCTTCCTTCTGAAGATAAAACAAAATAAATAAATAGAATAAATAAAATAAATAAAATTAAAAAACCCACATAAAAAAGACAAAAATGCAAGAGATACATTTAAGTTAAATAATGAGATAAAACAGTGCCACTCCGACACCAACACATTCATTTCAGATAAAGTCTTTTCTCTCTCTCAGGCATTTTAACACTGTACTGTCTGTCTGTCTGTACTGTACTGACCACATGGCTCACTAACCTAAAAATCATATTAAATTTGTCTTACTACTGAGAGTCATATGAAAATGTACATTTATATAATTTATATCACATTCTATTTTTGTGTCTGGTCTCTTCTGTATGATTCATGACAACATTTACATATGTTGTCTAATAATTAGCCCAACAAACAATAAATCCACAAAAAGGTCAAGTCTGAAATTGCTTGGAATGTCTGCAATAGCTGGCCAGCTCTGAAAAACAGAAAGTAATATATGGTCCTTCTGCTGATAATTGGTTGTAAACATGGTCTTATGATTCTTCTTCAAAGCAGCACTAAACTTCATTCTTTCCGAGTGGAGTCATTGTGAAATGGTAGCATCTGCTGTTTTTTGGGTTCAAATCTGTTCATGTGTTTTGTTCATGTGAAAATACATTTTTACAAAGTGGGGCTTAATAAGTTCTGGGCTGGCAAAATATAACAAAATTCATAAATTGGGAATTTTGCCCCTGGCCATCTCACCTCCTCTAATTTCCTAGTTCATACAAAATCCAATACTATAAGCTATTTTATCTGCTGAACATTTTGAATCAGATCAGATCAATTTGATTCCGTTTCTTTTGCGGATTTGTCTTAGACAGTTGTGATTTCAGATGATTTCACACATATATCATCAGACCATGCTGGCAAAAAAAAAGTTAATCAAAGACTAATCTCTTTGTTATCGAAAAAAAAGGCTGTATTTCTGCAACACTTTGAAAAATTGATGTCATACTTTGTATCATTTTCACAGGACACCTACCACACCACTTTAATTTGGAAGCAGCACCATCTGTTGGTCAAAAGAAGCTTTTATATACCGTA
>JAUYWG010000758.1:0-11836 GCA_034779775.1 Enteromius afrohamiltoni | reverse complement strand
TGCCCTTCAGTCTCTCCCTAGCCCCCTGCACGTTCACAAAGTGCATGGACATGGCACTTTCCCCTCTTAAAATGATGGGAATCCACGTGTTGAATTATCTGGACGATTGGCTTATACTAGCCAGATCGCGGATAGAAGCAGAGAGGCACAGGGAAATCTTACTCAGCCATTTACATCACCTAGGGCTCAGAGTGAACTTTGCAAAGTGCAAACTGGTACCCAGCCAACAGATAGTTTTCCTGGGCATGGTAATAGACTGTGAATGAACGCGGCGCTCTCCCTGGAGCGAGCTGCGAACATACGGGCGAGCGTGGCCTCTTTCGAGCCCGGCTCCAAATGCACTCTAAAAGCTTTTCAGATGATGCTTGGTCGGATGTCAGTAGCCTCATTGGTCCTGCAGCTCTGCCTTCTGCACGAGGCCCCTGCAGTTCTGGTTAAAGGCTCGGGTGCCATCGCGAGCGTGGCGCTCCGGCCGCTTAAAGCTCAAAATAGACGCAGCCTGTGTTTCAACTCTGTGCCTATGGAAGAGCACCCAATGGCTGCAACAAGGAGTCCCCCTTTATGTGGTAAACCGGAGAAAAAGTACTTGTGACGGACACCTCTAAAATAGGATGGGACGCGTTATACCAGGGCTCTCCAGCCAATGGTCAAGACAGCATGCTTCACATCAACGGTCTAGAAATGATGGCAGTGTGTCATGCATGTCGCACATTCCTACCACACTTGAGGGACAGTCATGTTCTGGTGCGCTTGGACAGTATGTCATTGGTTTCATACATAAATCATCAAGGGGGCCTTTCATTAAAACACCTCCACATTCTAGAAGCGTGCCTCCTCAGGTGGGCCCTGCGGAATTTCCACTTGATACGAGTGGCGCACATACCAGGCATTTACAACCGGGGCCCAGACGTGCTGTCAAGAGAGCAGGTCGATCCATCAGAGTGGACACTCCACCCACGAACAGCCCAGTCCATCTGGCTCATGTTCAGCAAAGCGGAGATTGACCTTTTTGCCTCAGACAGAAATACTTGCTGCCCAGCATATTTCACCAAGTAGATGGATGCTCTAGCCCAAGATTGTCCCAAACTTCCTCCTTTTTTGGAGGAATCAGCCATGGATTGCAGACTTGTGCGCGATGCTGACAGCCCCCCGTGGCCCATTCCCCTGAGACGCGATCTGCTATCTCAGGCTCAGGACACGATTTGGCACCCACAGCGAGATCTGTGGCCTCTCCATGTGTGGTCGCTCAACGGGAGCCCGTCGCCCTCCCAGAGCGTGTACGAAACACTATTTCTCAAGCGAGAGCCCCGTATACGAGATGCGAATACGTTCTGTGTTTTCCAGATGGTGCACTGAGCACAGTGGAAAACCTGCTACATGTGACATATCACTGATATTGTCTTTTCTACAGCCCCTGCTAGATGGGGGTCGTTCTCCTTCTACACTTAGGTCTGGTGGATATAGCAGCCCACCATGACCTTATAGCAGGACAGACAGTGGGCAAGGATGCCTTAATCATCCAGTTCCTAAAAGGAGCGAGTCGGCTCAAGCCCCCTCCCTCGCACTTTTTCCACATGGGACCTGCCAAAGGTGCTGAAAGCCTTTCAGAACCTAACATTTGAGCCCTTTCAAATGGCACAGATGAAAGTGCTGACGCTTAAGACTGCCCTGCTTTTAGCACTGGCATCTGTCAAACGAGTAGGTGATCTACAAGTGCTCTTGATTAATCCAACATGTCTGTATCTCCAAAGTCATCCTGAAGCCAAGGCATGGCTATGTGCCGAAAGTGCCCACCACACCTTTTAAGGCACAGGTGGTTTCTCTTGCGGCTTTGCCGCCTCCTGAGGGCCAGGATTCCAACCCTCTCTGCCCAGTTAGGGCATTGAGAATTTATATTGAGCATTCAGCTGTGTTCAGACGATCTGACCAGCTGTTTATCTGCTTCGGCACCCGCTCCAAAGGGCTACCGGTCTCGAAGCAACGGCTCGCAAAATGGGTTGTGAACGCCATTTCATTGGCTTATTCCTCTACGGGTCTTGAATGTCCCCTAGTGATAAGATGCCATTCTACTAGGTCCACGGCCTCAACATGGGCCTGGACTAGTGGTATATCTCTTGCAGAAATTTGTGAGGTGGCCGGATGGTCCTCGCCATCCACATTTACTAGGTTTTAAAATCTGGATATCCCTGCATTACATGCTCGGATTCTCTCTGCAAAAAGCTCCTCTTAGGGGGGTTATACCTATACCTACGGCGGGCCTCTGAACTGCCGTTCTTTTCGCCAGTCAAAGCCCGCATCAAACACATTTTGTACGCTCTAAGTTTGCCTGATCTGGTCTGACTTACATACGTAATTAAATAATTTTTCTCAGCTCCACTGTTTGACCGCGTAGCACTCAAATATGGCTCGAGGACATGATTATACTTATAATCACTTATACCCCTACTCTCAGCTTGTTCGCAGAGAGTTTGTAATATGCATATTTCCCTTTAAGTGATTGGACGAGGCATGCTTATGACGTGCTTCTCCGAACACTGTGTGCTTTGATTTATGTTATTGCTAACATACCTTAAGCGACTGCCTTATTGTAGTGTTCACAATAAGATTGAGCAGTTTTCAATATGTGTATATGAAAAAATAAATTGCCTGTCAGCAAAAAGGATGTCTGACCCTTCTCACATTTTGTATAAGAAATATTATATTTTGCCATGCAAAGGAAGGCTTGTGTGCAGATGCTAGATTGAATAGGTTACGCTTTGAGATCCAAGACAAAATTAGGAAAGATTTCCAACAAACAAAGTGTATTTGGATTAAATAATTGAATTGAAAACTAATCTTACAAATTAAACTAAGCTAATAAATACCTCTAGTTTATTTAACAGACCTTATAATTTACAGGAGTTTTTGCCCAAAATTTAGTGTTTTTGTGCATTTTATTTTTGCATATGGTGAGCATGAAACACAAAATTTCAATTACACCATCAATTACACAATTTTATGGTAAAATCTGTTACATTTCGTGTTAATTGGGTCAGTGTAGGTCAAGAACAATCACTTTACTTTACGCACTGTCACATTAACCGTCTGAGGTGATTTTGGAGCACTTGCTCTGATATTTGTGCTTTTATCAGCTTCTTAGAACATATTATTGACCAACCTGTATTTTTCTTGTAATCAGCACAAATTGTTCTACAACAATACGTGACAAAGATGAATTTACATGTTTGCATTTTTTAGGAAAAAAAATATTATGCATGGTTAGTAAGTTTTGTGGAAAAAAAATAGCTGAAATAAGGCCATGAAACACACACTTAATAGCAATGCAGAATACTTTTGAGTAACCAGTCTATTAGGCTAGAATATTTTATATATTTATTTGTTTTTTTATTTATAACATAGTATAATTAAAATATACATGTACAGGTGAGAATCACTGAATATTAATTGCCATTCTCACGCCCTCGCATACAAGCTTTCAGGCCTCAAAACATGTCTTTTAAAATTTAAAACACTATATTTTTGTCTGTAAATAAGTAATTGAAATGATTTTCACTGAAGTAAATATTCTAGCCTAATAGACTGGTTAATCTAAATTCATATTCAGGACTATTGACTATGGCTTGTATGGCCTTATTTTAGCTAGTTTTATTTTCCCAAAACTTACTAACCACGCATATTTTTTTTCTAAAAATGCAAACATGTTCATCCATCCTGGTCACATATTATTGTAGCACAGTTTCTGCTGTATACAAAAACAATTATATGTTTGTCAATAGTATGTTATAAGTAGCTGAAATAACCACAAATATCAGAGCATGTCCAAACATCTCAGCATCCCAAAAATCACCTCATATAACATCCTTAAATCATTAGAAAAATAATATAGATGACTTTTTAGAAAATCAATTTCAAAATGGTGAAGTAAATTTTGGTGCATGATGACAGCAGGCCTATAACAAAAAAATTGCCCTTGAGCTGTTTTATCCTGAGAGAAAAAAGAGAAAAACATGAATTTGTAGACTACAGACCTAAATAAAAGGTATGTATGAGTTTTCATACTTTGTTATGGACTATTTATATATTTCATCAGGCTATTCATAACCAGGTGCAGTTGTATTATTATTATTATCTTTTATTTTTTGTTCTGATTAATTTTTATTAGATTGTATTAATAATAAAAATAGGAATGCTAATTTCATTTAGGCCTATTTTATTTCTCATAACTGACAACTGATGGTCATTATCCATTAACCAACAAAGATTATGATGAATTACAATTAAATAAAATTTGAATTGCTATGTAATGTGCCTGTGACCCATTAATATACCTAAAATTGTTCCCAGGTACTAAAAGTCCACATAGGTGCCGTGGAATGATGTTACACTCAAGGATTTGTCCTGCTGGGGTCTCAACGAGCCAGTCACATTGTGGATGCCTGTAGGGAAGTTTGATTACAGCCTCCTCGACTTCCTGGATTATGCCCTGGTGATGGCGGGATCGAATTTCACTGTGGGTATCTCAGAGGACAATGAGAAACCCCAGGTTCAGGGGGTAGTCACATTGTGCCACCCCTTCAAAGACACTGAATCACAACCACAGTACAAGATGGCTACCACTCCTGAAACTCAACCACTGCACAAGATGGCCGCTACACCAGGACCTCCACACAAAAGGGCCGGCAGACTAGACCCAAAGCACAAGATGGATATCTCTCCAGGGGCTCAATCACAGTTCAAGATGGCTACCGTTCCCGAGTCACCGCACAAGATGGCTGCCGCCCCCGAGTCTTTGCACAAGATAATGCTGAACACCTGTAGCTGAAGCGCAGAGGTGCGTGCTCTGTGTGGTGGCAGCTCTGTTGCCTTGACTTTGTTGAAGGTGAAGGTTGTGATATGGTTGAGGTTGTTTGTTGAGTGATTGGTTCTCCTGAAGGTGGATGATTGTCTGGTGGTCGAGTCATTGAGGGTGCATTTCTTCTTTAAGGATTTGCCCTCATCACAACATGCGATCTCTGCCTGTAAGTCACCACGCAAGCCCTGATGTATCATAGATAATAATAATAATAATAATAATAATCCAAGCTGTCTGTGCGGCTAGAGTTCTGAAAGTCATGGAGTAGTCTGCCGCAGTAGAGGAGCCCTGGCGCAGGTTTAATAACTCATCCTCTGCCTCCTTGCTGTCAACAGCATGATCAAACACATATTTAAAAATATTGGTGAAGTGTTTATATGAGGGGAAGTTCATTTGATTTCCCTCCCAAAGAGAAGTAGCCCAGTTAAGTGCCACTGGCAGAATCTCCAGAGAATCTACAGTGGGAACCGACATCTCTGGGGATCAGGGTGGAACTCTAGGAGGTTTGCCAGTTTGAACTGACCCGAATTGGGGTTCTGGGGCAGAAGAGTTGAAGGACGAAACCATTGGCATGGATTAATCAAGGTTTCCCCGATGCTTGGAAACCTAGAAGTAGCATCCGAGGTGGCAGGAGACTGTGCCTTGAAATCTGTCGAGCCCGGAGGATCTGGTATGGCAGCCATCATGAGTAGTGGCTCAGGGGCAGCAGCCATTTTGTGCTGTGGCTGTGGCTCTGGGTCAGTGGACTTCTGACCCAGATCTTGTGAGCTGACTCTGGCTGAGGTGTAGCAGCCATCTTGTGCATTGATTCTGATCGAGGCATGGCGGCCATCTTTTGAGTTGAAACAATGCCCTCTGGTGGAAACAATGAGGGACTCCAGCTGGATATCATGACAAAAAAATACTCTTTTCAGATGAAAGCAAGTTTTGTATTTTTTTGTATTTTATTTGAAATCCAAGGTCCTAAAGTCTGGAGGAAGGGTGGAGAAGCTCATAGCCTGAGTTGAGGCATGAAGTCCAGTGTTCATTTTCGACAGTCTGTGATGATTTGGGGTGCAATATCATCTGCTGTTTTAATGTGTGTGTGGACAACATCTTGATACAGGTTGCAAAATGCCAAGTGTAAACGCAGCCCTTTCTGTCCACATGACAAAATTATTAGCCCTCTAATACTAAAAGTCAATAGTGCATTACACACAGCTCTATCTCTCTTTTCAACCAGATGATGCTATGGTAGCTGCACGGATCTCAGATTGCCAGACGGACCTCTCAGCATGGATGAAAGATCATCATCTTGTCTTCTCTGCCACATCAACTATACTGTATGACTTCACCATTCTGCTAGGCACATCCACAATTACAACTTCGGTCAGAAATCTCAATGTAGTCTTTGAATACCAGCTGACCTTTAAAGAGCACATTGCAAAGACAGCTCGATCTTGCAGGTTTGCATTACATAACATCAGAAAGATCAGACCTTCCTAACACAGCATGCTGCACAACTTCTTGTCCAGGCCCTTGTCCTTTCATGGCTGGACTACTACAATGCTCTTCTGGCTGGACTGCGAGCACAAACAAACCTCTACAAATGATCCATAATGCAATCACGGTACTGGTCTTCATGGAGCCCAAAAGAGTCCATGATACACCCCTCCTTGTCTCCTTGCACTGGCTCCTGGTTGCAACTCGCATCAAATTCAAGACATTGATGCTTGCATATTTATAGTAAAGCTACAGGATCTGCACCCGCCTACTTCCACTAAATACTAAAAATTCACATCACTCCAGAAGTCTGAAAGTGAGCGACACATCGTGGTGCCATCATAGAGAGGTTCAAAATCACTCCCCAGAATGTTCTCATTCACTGCTGCTGGCTGGTGGAAAGATCTTATCCATTTTGCTTAATAACACCAATAAGTCATTTGCTGTTCGAAAAAAGTTGCATGCATGTCTCCTAAGGAATGACAGTACATTCTTCCTTTGCAAATCTCTCAAACTCCTTCAGATTTGTTGGTCTTCTGGCACATACTCTGGATTTGGGTGCCACACAGATTTTCTATTGGATTCAAGTCTGGGCTTTGTGCAGGCCAATCAAGTACACTCACTTTGCACATTTGGAGGCATTTCTTCACCAGAAGTGAGGAATGCTTTGGGTCATTATCATGTTGGAAGACAAAATGTCGATCCAAACCAAGTTTGTCTTCTTATCTTGTTATAGTCTTTTTCATGTTTCCTTTAACCTGACGAGATTCCCAGTACCATGCACACTGAAACATCCCCAAAGCATTATACTCCCACCACCATGTTTCACTGTGCGAATGCTGTTCTTAGGGTTGAACCTCTACAAACATACAGTAAGTGGACAACCAAAATGACTAGTACCGCCGCGGCAAAGTCCCGGATTTAAATTTAATTAAGTCGCGTGTTAAAGTCCCGCCAGGTGGCACAAAGTTCCCTTTCAGTCGGTCACTTCGATGTCACGTCGGTGACCAACGAATAGGAATCTCGCTTCGAGATGCCAAAACAACTCAAGTGGCTCCAGCCTGTCGCCTTGCCTTTTCCCCGTGGTCAGACCTAATGTTTCTTCAGGCAGGAATACCCTTGGAACAGGTCTCCAGGCATGCTGTGGTATTCACAGATGCCTCCACCACAGGGTGGGGGGCCATGTACAACAGGCATGCGGTCTCAGGGGTTTGGACGGAACCTCATCTGCATTAGCACAATTTCCTTGAGTTGCTAGCAGTTCATCTAGCTCTGGGTTGCCTCAAAGAGCACCTACAGGGCCGTCACGTTCTGGTCCGTACGGACAACACATTGACCGTTGCGTACATCAACCATCAAGGTGGTCTACGCTCTCGTTGCATGTCGCAGCTTGCCCGGCACCTCCTTCTATGGAGTCAGAAGCATCTGAGGTTGCTTCGTGCCATTCACATTCCAGGTGTTTACAACCAGACAGCCGACGAGCTGTTTCGAGCCCAAGCGCTCACTGGAGAATGGAGACTCCATCCCCTGATGGTCCAGTTGATATGGGAGCAGTTTGGTGCGGCACAGGTGGACCTGTTTGCCTCTTCAGAAACCTCTCATTGCCAGTTGTTTTACGCTCTGACCATGGGAACCCCTGGCCTCAGGGGCTACTGGCCTCCATCAAGAGGGTAGGGGACCTGCAGGCATTTTCGTTTGACGAGTCATGCCCCGAGTTCGGGCCCGAGGATTCCCAGGTAACACTGAGGCCACGGCCTGGCAACGTGCCCAAGGTTCCTACCACTCCCTTTCAATATCAGGTGGTGAGTCTCCAAGCGCTGTCCTTGGAGGAGGCAGACCCAACCTTACTGTTGCTGTGTCCAGTCCAAGCACTCAGATGCTACGTTGACCAGACACAGAGCTTCAGGACCTCAGACCAGCTCTTTGTCTGTCATGGAGGCTAGCAGAAAGGGAATGCCGTCTCTAAGCAGAGGATGGCTCACTGGATAGTGGATGCCATCACCCTGGCTTACCAGGCACAGGGTGCGCCCTGCCCCTTTCAGTGTACGCGCTCACTGAACTAGAAGGGTAGCTTTGTCCTGGGCGTTGGCACGTGGCGCCTCGCTTGCTGACATCTGTAGAGCTGCGGGTTGGGCGACCCCGAACACGTTCGCTAGGTTTTATAGCCTTTGTGTTGAACCGGTTTCTTTCCATGTTCTCACCTCACATAGAGCTGAAGAATCTTTCTCCAGTAATCCTTATCAGTAGATACTGTGAGTCCTCTGATCCCCTGGGCAGTCGGATGTGGCGGAGCATCTGACGCCAGGCCCTAGAGGCGATGTATCCTTGAGAACTGCTAGAGGGCTAGGAACCCCTGAGTGTTACCCTGAGGATCTCAGGTGCTATAGGTAAGAACTACCTTCCCCAGTTCTTGAGAGTACTATCTCTTCCTATATTCCATATGTAGTGAAATTCATGATATATGTGAGTCTCTGTCTTACTCTTGAAAGAGAATGACTTTCATATGTCCTACAAAGTGGACGTCTCAGTGTCCAGTTACTAATAGTGGAGTGCTGGTCCATGTGCCGAGTCCCTTCCTAAGACCAAACACAGGGGGTTGGTAACTTTCACATGGGACTGGAAGGGACAGTCTCTATGGCGTTTTGGTAGGGATCCCTATTCGTTGGTCACCGACGTGACGTCAAAGTTACAGACTGAAAGGGAACGTCTCGGTTATGTATTGTAACCCTCTTTGGGGAACGGAGACGTCACGTCCCGTTGCCATAGGGGCTGTACTGCCGCTAGGGAGCCGTAACACCTGCTCAGCTCCTCAGCAAAGACCTAATGAACGCTAGATCTGCTGACCTACTTGTACTCGTGCTGCGATTGGGTTCAGCTCATCCTAATCATCGTATGCCAATGAAAATCATTGGCGTGTTTACATGCAGAGTTGTTTTGGCATCTTTATTTCACACATTTATGTATGTTTTCTAGCCTACAAAAATAGGCTACCACTTTCAAAGCTCAGATGCAAAGTAGCATCTTTTTTCTTTTTTCGTTCTAAGAAACACAAATAACTTCATAAGTAGGCTACTAAATTGTAATTTGTAAATATTAACTACAGTTTTTTTCTTTTCTTTTATTTTCCACTGACTACTGCCATCAAATATAACATCAACGAGGCAAAGCTGATGGCTGTTTGCTAAAATGTGCTTTGAAGCATTTGCTCAATAACTTATGGTTAAAGCGCCACTCGACAGTCAACAGCTGCAAGTGCACACTAAACATGCGGTAGAAACACCATTCTGGTTGTCCACCATCTGTAGGCAACATCTCTATAAAATCTGGCCAAAAAGTTTCAGTTTTGTCTCATCTGACCAAAGGACACTTTTCCAGTATGCATCAATTTTCACCAGGTTGTCCAGGGGAAACTTCATTCTAGCTTCTGTCTCTCTGTCTCTTTTTCAGAAGTGGAGTCTTCCTTTGGTTGGCAACTTCACATTTCATTTCTGTGCAGGGCTTCGCTGAGATATCAATTCCAGACATGGAATTGTCTTTCAAGTCATTCATTGGTTTCTTGACAGTTGTTCTTAGGTCTTTGCTCTTAGGTCTAACCTCTCTTACTAGGTTTTGCTTTGGCTTCCTGCTTCTGTCTGTCTGGTTATTTGTTGACACTTTCACTCATACTGCTTCTGCTAAGACACTATGGGGAAAACAAATTTTTCCCCCCTAACTGAAGCCTATTTTACACGCAGTGAAACTGCACAGCCATTGGTTGTGCACTGGTAACTTTTAAACAAATCAGCTGGGCGCCGTGCTGCGCCAACCAATTGCTGCAGCTCCTGCTGAAGCTCACCTGAGGGGGTGGGGACTCCGCTTGCCTGTTTCCTAGTCTCTCACAGAGTTCAGAGACCGAGACGGAAGAGCCATGGGTCTGTGTTTTGATCTGCCGGTTATTATACAGGAGTATATGCCGGTTATTATACTTTCGAGTGGCTTATCCTTCTCGGTGGTCAGAGCAAAAATGATGTAATATAGTAAGACGTTTTATTCCCGTAGCGAGATGGCGATCTGAGAACTGTACTCAACCTGAGATATCTGAATTGCTCCCTAAGGAAATGGCCATTTAGAATGCTTAAGTTTAAAGCCATTCTCTTGCAAATACAGCCGACACACTGGACGTTGCACTGGACCTGATAGATGCATACTTTCATGTACAAATAGCCCCACATCACAGGCCATTTCAATGGGACAGCATATTATTACACGGTCCTGCCCTTTAGTCTCTCCCTGGCCCCACAAGCTTTTACAAAATGTATAGACATGGCCCTCTCCCCTCAGATATGCTTGTCACATTTTCCTACCGCAATTGAGGGACAGTCACTTCCTGGTTCGTTCAGACAGTATGACTGTGGTGTCATACAAAAATCATCGGGGGGGTCTGAACACCATCCTGATTTTGGTCATACAAGTAAGTGTTATAAACCATTTGAATCTGTTATATGTCTACTTTTTTTTAGTTCACTCTCAGTAACAACAAAAGTGTGTGCTTTTGTAAAATAAGGAAAAATAAAAAATGTGCACGATTTTTCTTTGTTCTCGCCGCGAACTGAAAGCCTTCACTAAAATGAATTGAAACTCCGCCAAAACATGACACACAGACGTGAGAAATATATCTATAGAAAGCTTCTGCTGTCTGCTTTCAAATGCAGTAAGTGCACATTGAAAATAAATATTCTTTGTTTGAATTCATTCAAACACTCAAATAATAGGTATTTACAGGAATCACTTGTTTTCAGGATTGACTCAAAGTCTGTTCACATCTCTGTAGCTCTGCTCAATAATGTGTCTTTGACCTTTATTGTGTATATTTAAAAAAAAAAACGAATCATTTTAAGAAACAGTTTTTTCAATCTCCTCCCATTCTTTCTACCTGCCTTACCTGTCAGTCTCCATAATGGCCCGTTAGGGGAGTGGTCTTTGTCTCTTCAGGTGATAATCACTGAATATTAATGGACATTATCACTCCCCTGCATACAAGCTTTCAGCCTCATAACATGTCTTTAAAAATTTAAAACACTATATTGTTTTCTGTGAATAAGTAATTGAAATGATTTTCACATCATCCTGAAGTAAATATTCTAACATAATAGGCTGGTTACTCTAAATTATTATTCAGGACCATTCACTATGGCTTGGATAGCCTAATTTTAGAAAGTTTTATTTTCCCAAACTTAGTAACCACGCATAATTTTTTTTTCCTAAAAAATGCAAACATTTACATCCATCCTGGTCACATATTATTGTAGCTGTAACGCTCAGAACAAGGAGGAGGAGACTGGGGAGAAATTTGAGGGGTTTTATTGAATCTTTTATGGTGAAAGGGTGAGAAACAGCACAGCACACTGTGTTCACAGTTGCCAGAACTCTTTGGGGTGAGTATATCCGTCGAGTGGGAATGGGGACACTCTACTCCTTGGTAGGTGGATCCACGGCACGGCGGTGCCTAGGGACGTTGGTCTG
>JAUYWG010000757.1:0-11842 GCA_034779775.1 Enteromius afrohamiltoni | reverse complement strand
TTTGACAAAAACGAAGCATTCAGTAGAAACAAAGCCACAAACATGTTCATCAAGATCTTTGTGGCCTGATTTGATTTGGCTTTCCTATTAAAACACAAAACAACTCTTCTTGTAGCATAAACAAATACATAAATAACAGCACTAACTATATGTTATACTCTACCGTAGCAGGAAATGCATGAATAAAGCGATGGACATAAAAAACATGGAGATGCCGCAGCCGATGGAAGTGATATAAGTCAATGATTCCAGATGCTGTGCTGTGATGTTGGCATATGACTGAGACTGAGGGGTCAGAACAGGATTTTTAAAACCATTTGCTGTTTGTTAGATTTGTTAGAACATTTTTAATGCATGTATTTGTTATTTTGTCATCATTTAAATGTTCACTAGCATATGTGGACTAAAAGATGGGGTCTTTAAATGAAATGTAAAAATTTAATTTCTGAGAAGCTTCTCACCATCAGCACTGCAAAGAAGGTCAGATGTGAGCAGGAGCACTTGATGGTGTTGTTGGTGATTTCTGTCTTACAGCCAAATGTTGTCCAATTAATCTCTCCTTCAAAGAAAGAGATTAAATTATAATTGTATAAATTCAAAAGGAAGTGATCAGCACACAAATGAATTTACCTTTGCCATCCCAAGAAACGCAGGCCCCCTTAATGTCCTGAAATAACATGTTTAGTTTTATTTTGCCTCTATACTGTCTGGCCATTATAACAAAATAGATTCTGCAACGAAACCTTTATTACCTTATCATTATGTTTAAAGAACATGTCAATATTGTCAGTAAGGTTGACAATATTGGCTCTCATCGTTATTCCATAAACCTCATTGTTCAAAACTGTGTGCATTTCAGTATCATTCTAGATCACAAACAAACAGAGCAGTTAGGAATTGAATACAATGTGCTGAATATAAATGTGTGTGAATATAATTGATCAAAAACATCTGTCAAGAAGTGTAAACCTTTCATGCAAAATACAGTAGCATTACAATACCTCTTTTCTCCAGTTTTTGAATCGTAGAACTCCAACAAATGATGTTCCATTGTTTTCAAAACGAGATTTACTCAAAGCCTCCTTGGAAATATTTACAGACCAAGAACAGTCTGTTTTCATGTCACTTTGACTCTCAATAACCTGTAAAAAGAGGAATTGCCATAAAACAAAACAAAGCAAAAAAACCCCTAGGGAATCATGGTATGTGTGTCAGAGCTGTGTCTGAAATTGCTCACTCTTTCACTAATCGCTATATAGTATACACAGTGAACAGATTTTTACACTGACTGGAGCTGTCACAGGAACATATTTGTCATGTACTTTGGAATCGCATGTTAGAAAATAATTTGAATAATAAAAATTGTAATTGCATTCCTCCTCAGCAGCTTTGTGGTTTCATTGATATTACAGTATTAGGCTTTTTTTGTAATGCTTAATATGTTTATAATCATTAAATACTATTATATTACTAGCAGGTTATCACATTTCTATCATCTCTTTTAGGCTAACAACAACGTCACAGTAAAACATTCTGCTGAGTTAATGCCTAAATATTTGAATATTAATAATAATGCATGAAATAAACGTTTAAGCAGAAATAAGAAAGTTGTAAATTGCAATGAATTATGAATAGTAATTCTTCAGTGGTTGTACACTGGAAATCAGAGATTGTGGGAAAAAGCAGAGTGCATTGTGCAATGGTTTAAAGTGCATAGAGAGCTGTTTCAGACACAGCTTATGTTTTAATGCATCTGAGCGCTTGGGTTTACCGTGGCCTGATCTGAGGAGTAGCATATGCTTATATCTTTGGTTTCTGTGTCCTTGGCTTGTACATGAAGAACACCAACAGCATCTTCTGTGACAATCGCCTCATTGCTTTTATTGTTTTTTACCATCTCTTCCATCTTAGACTTCACATTGTCCAAAGCTTTTCTGTAAAATGGACTGAATTATATGATATTCTGTAATGGATTTTAGACTTAATATCCACTGGTAACTGCACACTTACGATGCCTTTGAAGGATCAGTGAATCCATCCTTAATTGCAGTTTGATCATTAGTTGTCGTACGTGATGTTGAGCTGGTGGATAGATAGTTAGTTGTCGTACGTGATGTTGAGCTGGTGGATAGATGGTTAGTTGGCGTACGTGATGTTGAAGTGGCAGTTGAATAGTTAGTTGTGGTGTGTGAGAGTGGTGTAGTAGGGATTGAACTTCCATCAATGCAGGACACACATTGCTTTCCATTCCCTTTTACATCCAGAATGTATCTGCTTTTTTCCTGCTCTTTATCACAGAAATAAATAATGGATGGATTTATTGCAATCGTGCAATAATTAAAACAATTTTAAAGATTGAAGAGCTCTAATATACTGTATTTTGTTCATTTCTAAACCAAGAAACACTGTTGTTGCAACATTACAGAGGCATGCTGATCATTTCACATATTTATTATTGACATAGTACAATCATATTATTGCATTATTATTGTTTAAAATACTAAACAGTGAAATCATGTCAGTTCACAAGTTGTACTATATAGGGTAAATTTACCTATTAAGCTCACATATCTATTAAGCACAGTAACATTTCCATTTTTGAGCTCAGATTTTAAAAAGTAAAAAAAATTAAACCGTATTATCCTTCTCAATGCCTCACCCAACTGGTGTTTGTTACTGCTTACTTCCTCTAAAAAGTCTATCAGACCATTTCACACATTTTGAAACTGCCTGAAAACTTACCAAAAGAGGAGCCCCTTAAATGTGCATTTTTTTAGAGTAAGGCATGCAACATATTTGACATTATTCTAAGCAGTGATAAAGGCTATGTCGATTAGCATTTTATTATAGGTATAATTAATAATAAAGATTTAGATAATTTAGATAAATCTTATATTTCCATAGTCATGTGCTTATGTTTACACAGATTTGAGTTGTTTTGTTGAACCTGGGTTTTACAGGGTCTGAACCGGAGCTCTGGAGTTAGAAAGCTGATATGTGATGCTAACATTCAAATATATTAAAGCTGCATGAATCTGGATAAAATGAGAATCAGATTTTTTTTTGCTTAGAATAAAGATCACAGTTCTCTAAGGATTCTGTAGAATTTTTATTTTATTTTAAAGATTTGCCCCTGAACATCAAACAGCAGTAAAATAATACGGTTTTCTTTAAACTTCAAGAAATGTAGTGAAAAATAATGTAAAGAAAAAAATCATTATTAAACATTAAGTAAACAAAATTATATATAAATATAATTTATTTTATATTTTATAGATGTGCCTATTGTATTGTTTGTTTAGTAATTATTGATGTGAGACAAATTATATATAACCCAGCTAGTGCAATAGAATAGTGAGACCTTTCTATTTTTCCAGAGCACAGAGGCCTATTTGAACTGATTCATTAATTTTACAGTATTATACACAAAAGACTAAGGTAATATAGCCTATTCAAGTACTAGCCTACTGAAGTACAAGCAGTGATTCAGCTTCGTGCAACAAACTCGATGAGATGCGCATGAATTAATCAACAATTAAATCACCCAGCCCTGATATGCACACTTCTGCGTATAAATGCTGGATTAAGATCGTGTGGATTAATTGTGCAGCTCTAAAAATATATCTATTTTCACATGTCACAGCGTGTTAAAATTGGTTTGAATTCACAACATAACAATAAGATATTGTGCACTAAAAAATGTCTCAGTGTTGATTTTGGTGAGCTTAATAGGTACGTTTACCTTTTATTTTGATTCTGTAATCAAATCTTGATGGGTGTGAAAAGGTCAAAAGAAACAACTACTTTATAAACCTAGTCTTATTTTATACTAGACTTACCATTGCATTTACTACTGTCGTACCGGGCGTTTCTACATTTCTCTTCAGGATCAACAGAATCTATGTTGTCACATCCTTAAAAGATCATGACAACACATAAAAACATAATTATGAAATCAAGTGTAACAGGTATGGAACATAATGTTTGTTTTCATATGTAGAATTTCACAAATGTTCACAAAGAAAACCAGTGATGCTTCTCTGGGGGTATGTATCTCTGCATGTAGCCGACATACACTGACATCCTATTAAGAGTTTTATTACTTAGTTTTTAGAATGTTTAGGAGATTCAAATCAATTTCTTACTTAAGGAAGCCCTGAAACGCAACAAGGAAGAAAAAATATCAATGTTGGGGTAAAATATAGTTTAGACCCAAGGAGGTACTAAGTCACTATATTTTGTTCCCCCAAACTGAATTATTTTCACATTGCCATTCAGGGCTTCTGTACTTATATCTATTGCTTGTTTAAAGGGGTTATTGATTGCGATTTTATTTTTAGTGAGTGTGTAATGTTGTTGTTTGGGCATAAATAATATCTCCAAAGTTGCTCCACTGAAAATTTCATACAAACAGAGATTTTTTAAATTCTAGCACTTTTAATAGGAAACGCCCAATTCCAGATAAACCCCGCCCCCAGGAATATACAAGAAGGGGGCAAGGCAATGTTGCTCTGCTTTAGACAAGAGGAAGAAAACTAGTGGTTCAGCACATATTAATCTATTCATAAATGACCATTCAAATCTGTCTTCAGGATTCACAAGTTTCCAAATCAATGCTCTGAAAAAGTGGTTCTTCATCTTGTTTTTTTTCCTCGCCCTGCTCTGGACACTCTCTGCATCTCTCTCTCTCTCTTAGCTCAAATGAGCGGTTTCATTTATACATTTATTTTCACCAACATATCATATTGCCACTTATTTTGGTCCTGCTATATTCCTATTCAAGTGGTTACGGGTTTCAGCTTGCTTCATATTGAATGTTTAGTAAAAAAAAAAACTTGACTTAAATCTTTCTGACCCCATTAAGAAATGCTGTTCTAGATGCTAACATAATATAGTCTTATATTAGAAACTGATGTGTTCATTATTTAAACTGTACATTCATCAGTGCAACCTTCTTTTCTCCCTTATTTACTTCCAGGAGATTATAATGCAAGCTAATGATGTAAATTAAGTTTTGCATAATTATGCTCTAAAGTGGCCTGTTACATCATTCTCTCATAATTTCAAACATAACCTAAATTAAAAACAAAATAACAGTGGAACTGTATTATCTTACCTGGAATTTCAGTGTTGATGAACATTATGTCACCCTGTGCCTGGCAATTAGTATCTGTGCAAGGGAAGGCATGAAATAATTAGAGTCAGTACAGCATGTGGTTTGTGAGGGTATGCAAAGCCTATGAAATCTAATATCAAAAGACAAACTGTAAAAAGACAGTCATTCTAGAAAATCATGCTGCAAAGCTACATCTAAAGACTAGATCAGTGCTTTAAGTTTTCAGATAGATCTCAAGTCAAGTCAAGTCACTTTTAGTTCTATAGCGCTTTTAACAATACAGATTGTAGCAAAGCACTGAACATTATCAAGTAGAAGAACAGAGTGATGGTGATGTATAATGACGAAAGTAAACTGTTTAATCAAACGCAGAGACGGTCTCTGTAGTAAGACGACGATAATCACTAGAAATCAGGTGTCCCCGACTAAGAAGACAGAGGAGACAGCGGCAAGGAACCAAAACCCCATCCATGAGAGAATGGGGAAAAAACCTTGGGAGTTTCAGTTCTCCTCTGGCCGGACGCCCAGCACCTAATTTCCAGTTCAATTTTAAACACGTTGGATTGTGTAAGGACTAACTGTAATATTACTGTAATACAGGTACAGAAGTACTACAACAAAGTAATCAAAAGATGAAACCTTACAATTAACATTACGAATCAGTGATTGACATTAATGACACAAAGAGAGCAGTCTATTGAACTGTGCTGTCTAAGAATGGATTGAACCACTGATTTCCTACCGAGTCACAGGCAATCCACTGACCAAAAATATCTCCATCTAAATTAATTTTTACATCAGATGTTTTTTGCAATGTTTATGGTCTTTTTGGGAGGACAAGCTCAAATCTTTTTAGTCGTTTAGGTGAGTGTCTGCTTCACAGTGCCGACACAGGTAACCGATTCAACACGAAGTATAGCCTAGCCTTTACTTTATGTACGCAATTATTCAGGAAGTATTCAACACAAAAGTATTAGTTTTAGAATTTTTTTTTGTATGCAATTTATAATACAATAGCCTCTGCTGCTCTATGTTGTACTGAAAAGCTATGCATGATCTTGAATTAAAGCTTCATGTTTGTACTGTATGTATTTAGTTATTTCTATAAATTATGATGTGTATAATATTTTCAGTGTCCTGATAGAGCAATATCTATTTTAGACTCTTTAAGTTTGCACAAATTTATTAACATTACAGTCTACATGTTATGTATGCTAAATTAATAATTAATTCAACAAACATTTAAATAATTGTGTCAAAAATGTACAGTTGCAGATAGGGGCACAATTCTAGTATATGCTCTGATGGGATGCTGGTTTATGCTGGTGCTTCGCCAGCATGTGACCAGCATCCCAGCATCTAAACAAACCTAACCAGCATATGCTGATTTTTTCAGCAGGGGAACTCAATCGTGTACTCATGCAGTGCTTGAGAAGCTGTTGTACAGTATGTGCCTGTGGTTTGGATGTCTGCTTAAAGTAAACCTTCTCAGAAAATGTGCTAGTACTGAATGGGGTGCTCTTTTTCCCGTCCCAATTTAACCACTGAATAGAATATTTACTAAATATAACCAATCTGTATCATGTTTGTACCGTGATCTGCTCTTTTTCAGGAACTCTTTACAGAGTTTACAGGACAATGAACATTCAGACCACATTTAAAAAGCTTGTTTTGTAGATAACTGCAAGTTTGGTTTACAATGAGAGCGGTGATCAGTCATTGTGGACAGTTTTTTTCTTGTGGGATCTGTCATGTGTCTGTAGGGATTGTTGTGCACTGAAATTAACTATTGTAGTATGACACACACCTGATAATTTCTGGGCTGGTAACCAACATTTATCATTATTTGGTAATAACCACAGTTTTATTCCTGGCATCGTCTCATTCATTCTGATTTCATAATTAATTCCCTGTTTGGTCAGGTTGAAACTGTATGATCTGCATTGCCCTGAAACCACAGAGAACGTTTACATTTGTTGAAAAAATACTTTTCAAAGTGCTTTGAACTCAATTATTTATTAATAATATGAACACAGGTTTTACCTGGAGAAGAGATGTTTAGTGTGACAATCATGTGACAATTACCTGCATTATTATTTGGACAGTTTTGTATTATAGCTGGAGAAAAACACAAATGAACTCATTGAGTTTGTCAGTAGTGCTTTCAGATATAAATATGTATTCAAACAGTCATGTTCGCAGTATGTGTCACATCTACCTGAAGGTGAGCTACTTGTATTCCAGAAACACTGGTCTGTTGAATTGACTTGGATTATTATGAGTTTTTCTGAGCAGGCTGCACAAACACAACATTATTAGGCATTTTTAGATAACGATGCATGGCATGGTATAATTATTATTGTGTTTTAAATAGTTAATTTCATATATTTTATATAAATGCAAGTTTTAAAGCATCATACTTATCTGGAATGTAGAACAGCAGATGATCATCAGCCACAGACGATTCTTCTCCTGTCGAGACATAATTCCCAGAGACAGCGACCTGCTGGTGACACTGTGTTTCATTTAAGTTCTTCAAACTAATAAATAAGTTAATTGCTAATAAATATTTAATTGTTTTTTAATACATTCTTGAGATAAATTCCACAGTGCAGGAGCTGAGAGAGTTTGAAGCGTCCACATATGAAGCTGTTTGATTATGAGCCGCAGGGCACTGAAATACACTTCATCTGAAAACATGCAAATCATGCCTTAATTATTATTTCAGTAACTGGTTACATCCAGATCTAGTTTATCAAGTCAACTTTGTTCACAGAGAACTATGCAAGTATGAAAAATGGGATTTAATGGGATAGTTCACCCAGAAAGGACATGTCTGTGGTTAATTAATCATGTCATCCAGACCCTTAAGACCTTCATTCATCTTCAGAACACAAATGTTTTAATGATATTTTTGATGAAATACACCCTCCCACAGACAGCAAGGCTCCTAACATGATCAAGGCATGAAATGTAGAAATGGAGTAAAGGAGATCTGTAAACTAGTGACATCAGGGGTTCAGCTGTAAGGTTACGAAGCTATGAGAATACTTTGTGTGCAAACACAACAAACAAAAATAAATTACAACTTCATTCAACAATTTGTCCTCTCCTTCCAGCTGTTGTATTTTATGTTGAACATGCATGTGCTGTGCCCTTACAGGTTTGGAACAACATGAATGTGAGTAATTAATGACTGTCCCTTAACTAGTGAGTAAAAGCAATTTGAAGATACACTTTATTGGTGTGTTTATGTAAATGGTATTTTTTTTGATACTTCCTTTTTAATGAATGACGTTTAACAAGAGTGAATTAATGATTTAGTCCATTATGACTTAATAATTATATATTTTTCATTACTTTGACATGTAACAGAAAATCATAAGCTTTGTTTGTTTGTTGTGTTTTATATCAGCTGACTTTAGTGAGCTGCTTTATCAAATGATCATGCAAATATCTGAATCCGCTGGCTTGCGGGCAGTACTGTCATCCTGAAGATGTAAATGTGCTTTCTAAATGAGCTTCATTGTTGTTTGAGTCATTCTGACACACGTGATCATGCAAAACGTTCAAAACTCAAAACAAAAAACTGTAATATCAAATCGTATTAGAGATTTGAAAGCACAGTTTAATCCTTTTACAAAGTTTTTGTAACAACAAATATTTAGCATTTGTTTTTAAATAATTTCAGTAAAATGAACCCTTTAAGGGTCATAAAATATATCAAATTAGTCTGAGAAAGAAAGTCTGAGACAAAGAAAGCTTTCTGTCTTAATTATGCTAGTTATAAATATAGTTATTAAATTATATTCACAGCATTAATTCTGGATTGAGTGATGATTCTGGTGAAGATGTAGCTTTGTGGAGAAATTATTTGTGATATCATTGTGAATGCGGTAGTTATTCAGAGGGAAAACCCTTATATAAAAAAACAGGGAAAATTATTTAAATAAATTCAAATACAGTTCAGATAAAGTAAGAAATAACTTGAACTGTGACAAAAAATAAATTTCCTCGTCCTAAAAAATTAATTTAGTGAAATGAATCCTATTCACTCTGAAACGAGATCAACACAGTGAAGATGTAATATGAGGGAATGAACATCAGTCCATAACACTCATCATCAAATTCATCATAAAAGTCACTGCACTGACATGCTGAATAAATTGTATGATTGTAATGAGAAAACTTAAAAATCTGAGTATCACTTCTTGCACATGTCCTTTATTTCCAACTATGTTAGCACATACAAGGTATTTGTCTACCAATCTTCTCCCCTGAGTTACTCCTCCGCCATATTAGATCACAACGTAAGCGTGAGGCTTCCTCTAAGCACAAACCATCGCAGTTACATTCATGCACATGCTTTCCCCCGGATGGAAACAAGGCTGATTACATCAAATACATAAAATTTTGGTGTTGTGATACTCTCTAAAAAGGTGGAAAATGTAACTCAGGGGAGAAGAATGGTAGAGTTAAATAATTTCATTTAGTTTTGTGCACTGTTGCTAATGTGAAACCTAACAGAAGAAGAGTCTTCATGGACTTTTCACTCATTACTCCACGTCTGTTATCTTTTACTAGCTGAATTCACTTGTTTCACAAAGTCAGTGTTGAATTTTCAAAACAACTGAAATATTTGAGAGAACATGTGTTGAACAAGATTTTTCTAAAATGTTTTCTTTTCCCCTTTTTTTACTCTTTTACTGATTAGTGTTCCCTGTGTTTGGACACTTAGAACTATGTCTATGTGAGCTTCTAAATGACCTTTTACAATTTCATTGTTTTTCATGAACCCCTTGAGAAGCTTTTGATTTGGCTGATATATCACTTATGCTCAGTTCACATACCGGCTTCATCATTCAGCATGTGAATCACAACAATGGCAACAATTCGATTTCATTTATTTTCAATAATTGTAATAATAACCTCTGCTTTTGTCAAGATAGTGACCTGTGAAAGACACAAGAGTTTAATTTAGTTTTCTTCAGACAGAGCTAATAAATATTTTTCTCTTTAGATTCTTGAGATAAAGACCACAGCCCAGGAGTTGAGAGAGTTTGATTTGTCCACATACCAAGCTGTTTGATTATGAGCCGCAGGTCAGTTACAGTTCGTCTGAAAGTGAAAGAGTATGTAATCAGTCCAGCTGTTTGGGCTATTGGGAAATGTAGTCCAAAGTTGATGCTCCTGTAAATGAGACCACTGGTGGTCTTTCATTATTTCATTATCTGGTTACATTCAGGTCCTCTTTATCAAGTAATTTCTGCTCACAGAGAACAATGTAAATGTAGAAAATTAAAATAAAAGTTTTACTTTTCTGGTGTCACTCTCTTGATCTCCTCCAAGAAATCTTTTCATCAAAATCCAGTTCCCTCACAAGATCACATTCAATGACCATTAAAGACACTGAGCTGAGGCATTCCTGGCACGTTTGGGTGTTAAGCTGAGTTTGACTCTCATTTGCCATGAGAGAAAAGCTTTCTCCTTCACAGGTGCTGACTGGCAGGGACAAATTGAAGCAATAATCTAGATTTTTTTAGCATCTATGATGGCGATCTGTAGTAATAAAATCTGAACTGAACTGAATCAGCTCCTCATGAGCAAGACAGCTGTTGAAGTCAACAGGGTGTTCCTTAAAAATAATCCTAGATTTGAATGCTGATTTTGAATTGAGTTGTCTTAAGAATCCTTTCACTGTTAGTGTCCCAATGCACAAAAGACGTTTTTTGACAACTCCTGAGTGATCATGTGACACTGTAACATTGGTGACTTTGGTGATATTGTGGAATGAAAGAAGGGAGAATGAGAGAAACAATACAATCAGATCGCAAATATGGTACGCGCATGGTACTTATGGTCTCCGTTTCTCAGAGTCAAATATTTTTTCATTTGGTTGCCAGATTGTTTCTTATCATTATTTTGTAATTTTGGTTTTGGGTGTTTGGTCTGGGTGAAATAAGGGGAAATATTAAATTCGAATAACCAGCATATTTACCAGTGGTATGCATAATTAAAATATATATCACATAGTTAAACATGAAAATACACAATTTCATAATTACCATCATAAAATTGCTTATATTATTTGTTTTATAATACATTCACTGATGTAAAGCTTTCACTTTAATCAGTCAGTTTCAGAATGAGATTTTCAAAGATTTAAAATCTGTTGTTCAGCTTCAAACATTCTCTGTATATTTGAGGTGCAGGCTTAAGTCACACTTGATATGGCAGGTTGGTTGGAAATTGTATAATTGATTTATTTTTGTAAATATGTATTGTCAATACTTTCTTCCTTAAAGAAAGTATTGAAGCTCAAAGCTTACAAGCAACAAGAATTAGGAACAACAGACAGGCCACAAGCTCTCTCTGATGAACAGTGATTTCCCTCTGTTCAAATGCAAATTCCTCTCCACAGCTCTAACGATAGACAGGTGACTGTAATTAAGCTCCTGTGAGAGGACAGAGAGGAAAACAGACAAACTACACTTCCCAGCAGGCTGTTGAACATCAGCAAAAACACTTATACACACTGATTTACAAGATCCACAGTAATAGAAAGTGATATATGTGATATATAACTCTATAATTAAATATTTTAACATAAAACATACATTTACTTGTAACTATATAAATGATATGTAACACATAAGTACATAGTGTTTAATTGCAATAACTTCTTAGCATTGATTACTAAATCTATCCAGAGTATGGGCTTTTCAC
>JAUYWG010000756.1:0-11848 GCA_034779775.1 Enteromius afrohamiltoni | reverse complement strand
TGTAACTTTGCATAAGCACATCAAGTTCAGCTGGAGAAAAAAATGCCAACCTCTTTTTTTCAGATGTTGCCATGGTGCCTCGTAATATCTGCGCTCCATTGATAATGGCTTTTGAGACACACTTAACTCAGAGTTAGTCTACTCAGAGTTGATTGATCTTATTCAGATCAGCTGTTCTGAAACCGAAAACTCTGTGTTTTTAATCTCTGGGTTGATCAACTCAGAGTTCAAGTTTAAACCCCGAGTTGTTTAAACCACCTTTCTGAAATAGGCCCCTGGTCTCTTAGGACAAAATATTTATGTCCAGTCCTTGGCATTGCTGTAACACTAAAAGGGCCCACTAATTTTCCAGCATATGTCTAATGACAATACATATTTATGAAAATAAATCAATTATACAACTTCCAACCAACCGGCCATATCAAGTGTGACTTTAGCCTGCACATCACATGTACAGAGAATGATTGAAGCTAAACAACAGATTTTAAATCTGATTCGGAACTGATTCGAATAAAGTCAAAGGGCTACATCAATGAATGTATTGTAAAACAAATGCACTTATCAAGTAATATCACTTGCTCAACAAAGACTTTGAAAAAAAAAAAAAACATTTAAAAATCATTTAATTTTGACACCTCAGGTCTATGTACCCCGAGGTGTCAAGGGGTGCACTGTAAGACCTCTTTTGGGAAAGCTGGGCTGAGGAAATTCTCGCACGCTTGTAGATGGCATGCGATAAAGAGCTAATCTGGGATCTTCAAAGACAACAGACACTGACCCTCAGGACAACTGTGACAATCACCCCCTTCCCCGACCCACCATCTCTTGCATTCACAGCTGTTCCTTAAAAAAAGGTCTCGGCGTGATTGGTAAAATGGTCTCAATTTCATAGTAGTCACTTATTTTATGAAAAGATTAGAAACTCTTTTAGGAATTATGCTTAATACTAAGGGGCGTTGCAGCCCTAAGGCCGCGAGAACTGAAAATACAACAAATGGTCTTTTTTATGTAGGTGTTGGTCTGAGTATATAAGGAAAGAGTTAAAACATCTACTAGGACTTTTCTGTAAGCAGATTCTACCTCCACACTGTCACATCTCCCATGTGGCAGCGTGCTTCTCTGTCACGCCGTCCGCCGTTCCATGTGTCTTTGTGTTTTGTTTTCATTGTGTCTCCATGTGCTGTGTCTCGTTTGTGACCCCGCCCCGCTCGTTACCTTGTATCCTCCTCCAGCCGTGTCTGTCCAGGTGTGTCTCGTCATTGTCTAATTTGTCTGTGTATAAATCCGGGTCCTGTTCAGTCTGTCTTTGTCTGTTGTTGAAGTTCCTGAGCGTGCCGCCGCCGATCGCGTCTTGGGAGGAGGCGCGGAAGATCGCGACGATCTTCGAGCTGGCGTTTAACATGGCGGCTGAGGAGGAGGATCCTGAGTTTCCCGCCCCGCCTGAACACCTGCCAGAGCACGCTCCAGTTCCAGTGGCCGCTCCAGTCTGGGCAGTTCCAGAGCCCGCTCCAGTTCCAGTGCCCGCTCCAGTCCGGGCAATTCCAGAGCCCGCTCCAGTTCCAGTGCCCGCTCCAGTCCGGGCAGTTCCCGAGCCCGCTCCAGTTCCAGTGCCCGCTCCAGTCCGGGTAGTTCCATAGCCCGCTCCAGTTCCAGTGCCCGCCCCGTCTGTTGTTGAAGTTTCGTGTGTGCATATGTTTGAGCTCTGCGTAGCTCTCCACGTTTTCCTTCATGTTTCCAAGTTTTATTAAATGTTCCTGCATTTATCCCGTGTCCGAGTCCTGCCTTGCCAAGAAGGAAGCGAGAGCGCGAGCTCTACAGCAGCCGATTTGTTACATTCTCTGACCATCAGGTATGCATTTGCTGAGGTTATGCCTTCTTTTAAATTGAAAGTGAATTGGATTCTCATTGCTTAATTATGTAATTGGCTTGATATAATTTCTTGATTTATCAAAGTTATGCATTCTTTTAAATTGAAGTTGAATTGAATTTGCATTGTTTAATTATGTAATTGGCTTGATATAATTTTAAATGACAAATAAATTATTTTTTGATTCATTCTAGACTGCTGAAATCTTTGTCACTAGTAGTGTGTGTGGAAGACTTTAGTGTGCATACATTTCCTGGCCAGGATATGCAAACTGGGGGCACAGTAAAACGGAAGCAATAAGCACGTTTTTATCTGGAGACCCCTTGATTTGTGATATCGCTGAAATTGACAAGTTGGGTAAGACAAGGACCAAGTAAACTAAACGGGCTCCCTCCAATCTCTGAGCAATTATCAGTTTGGCGTGTTTGTGCTTTTATGGTACTGCCTTCCGGCCGAACCCAGATGGCTTTGCGTCCCACATGGAACGGGGAACAGAAAGTATAGCATGTCTAAAAGAATCAGGCTTCTAAATTAAGAATTAGACTCAACTCTTGAAAAGCCTGTCCCCGTATCTCCATTAATCTTCCTTATTCATTGCTGATTGAGGCTATGTTCCTCCATCAGTGATGAATATGCTCACAAGGTTGATAAACTGCTGCATTTCATTTTCGGTGGTCCTTGGAATTTGGTTTGTGTAATTCCTACTCTCCTTAGTTGGTCTTCCCTTTTCGACTTCCCAGCCTCTGCATTCAGGCTGACTATCATCTCAGTTGGTGAAGTGCGGTCATGCATATCTTGTGACAGTTAACAATTACAGCAGATATTTTGAACTGGACAAGCTCCACAGTACAACCTCTGATGCTGTGATAAGTAAACTGTTATCTCAGACAAGGACCCCCAGTACAGCTCTAGTGCATTTTAATAATTTGGAAAAACATGGGAATTTACACATACCACAAGCCCATACCCCTCGCAAAGTAATGGGTTAGCAGAGAGATCTATGCAAAGATGTTGCTGGGAAAAGCCAAAGATGACAAAAGTAACCCATAGTCTCCTGGAGTATCGCATAAACACCCTGTTGATGGATTTGCTGGTTAGGTATGTTTTGAAGCTGGGAGGCTGGTTTAAGCTGATGCTTTGCTGGTTTATACTGGTCACGTACTTAAACCATCAAAGGACCAGCATAAACCAGCATCCCAGCTTCAAAACATATCTAACCATCATATGCTGTTTTTTTCAACAGGGTGGCCCAGTTGTTAATGAGTCGCCGTCTGCAGTCAACCTTACCCAATACCAGTCAGCGGCTCCTGCCAAAGGTTTCCAGCTTTAAGGGCATTAGAGTAAAAGAGGCTGCACAAGCTACGACACCAGAAGAACTACTATGACAAATCAGCAAGACGTTGTCTTAGCTCAAGAATGGAAGCCAGCTGTTATCATCAGAGTACCCAACACTGACAGATCGTATTATCTGCATACTGCTGATGGACGAAACAGACGCTAAATCCTGGACACAAACAAATCTTAAATTGACAGTTTTGACAGTAGAAAACACAATAATATTGTACACATAACTGACTACACTGACAGGATGCCCAAATATACCACTTACAGAACCAGATATGAACAACAGAATAGTTTAGGTGGATCACTGCTCTTTCAAAAGAAAAAAATGCAGTGTTCAATCCATTCTAAATGTTCAGTACAGTTATATTCATGTGTATGTAACAATCTATGGCTATGTGAATACACACAGTTTGTTTGCACTTTATTGCACTTTAAAATTTATTGGCATATTAGCTGTGAGCATTATTTTGAAAACTATTTTGAATTCTTTCTTTTACTTCATTCGTTAAGTATGTAGTATTGTGTATTTTATGCTGCATTATTTCTAAAGAAAGGGGATGTGGTATTGTTATGTTTGGCTCAACCAATCATATGTCAGACGCAACATATTCTCTGTTCCTATTGACAGTTTTACCTGTCAGTAGATAAATTCATCAGTGTTTGGTTATTTGATTTGCTGTTGAAGAGTCAGTTAGCACTCATGCTGCGTAGCTCAAACGTTTTTTATTAAAAAAACTACATGTTGAAGTTGTTTATGTGTGCATTCAGAGCCTTCATGTACATGTCATCTTCGTAAAGAAAACATGACAGTCATGTTAAATGCCTTCAGGGCAGGGGTTCTCAACCCTGCTCCCGGTGATTGATTGTCTTGCAAAATTTAGCTCCAATTCTAATTAAACTTTGTTAAGTTTAGTAATTAGATAGTAATTAGTTGCTTCAGGTGTGTTTGATTAGAGTTGGAGCTAAACTTTGAAGTACAGTCGATTGCCAGGAGCAGTGTTGTGCACCCCTGCCCTAGAAGTTCCCTAGATCTCTTTAAATTGAAAAACATTGAGGTTTCCAAAACTGATAGCCAAGCCTATAATAAAATTCATATCTGAAGTCACCAATGGAATCTGATAACAACTGTATCATATAGACTACTGGTCAATGCGATAAATCTGATGGAGCGAAATCTGTAAAGTCACATTCTTTAAATCCATTTGAAAGCTGTCCTGCATGATTGTTTGTGACAAACCAGAAGGCTGTGAAAAGCCAAACTAGAGGCTAGTATCTGTGACAGAACTGAAACTGACATAACGGGAATCACACACACACACACATAATAAATCCTTTATCTTACATGGCTGCATTCGAAATTAAACTGAAAATGAAGTGATGGTTTCATCTGGCCAGAGGAGAACTCTTTTTTTTCTCAACAGACTAAAACTGGCTGACAGAGCGCATGTCTGTACAACAAATTATGGCAAGTGTAAGTAGGAATTAACTTATAAATTGTAGTGGGAGGAGTTACAATCAGTTGAGCATCAGCTGTTGCTGCAATCATGCTGTGGTCTACCTGAATTACTTTGAGCTCCATTCGTTGCTCAAACTAGATTTCTTACAAAAAAAACACACTCACAAACAATTGACTGTTCACAAAAAGCTTGATTGACAGATGATCTGACCAATCAAAATGCTGCCTGTTAGCGGTGTAAAAAAGATCAACTTAATTTAAACATTTTCAATATAAGTAAATATAAAAATGTGTGGTGGGTAAAGCTTTTGATGACGATCCTGTGAACGTTGAGGCACAAATTATACAAAGTTTTTCATCGGGAGAGAGTTATAAGACCTTCCTTGCCGATAATCGTCTAACCGTGGGAATACTGATACCATGCGTCCTTACACAACTTTTTATTTTATTTTTGCCATTTTGGTATGAGCACCATAATGTATCTGCATTTAGCTTAACCAGTGATTGAGTTCTGATATCTTTCAAGCATTCATATCTTCTTTGTTCTTGCGCGGCAATATCAAGTCAGTCCATTACACATCTCTCTCCATGACGGTAACAGTTAAACTTTTTTATAACGGCTGCAAATGAACCAAACCCACCCAAACTAACTTGAACATAAACACACATAACGTTATTTATTTTTTTGGTCATATTGCTATTTATTCATTATTGTTGGCATTATTGTTAATTCTTATTACACTTGCATTAAAACTTCCAGCTCCGTCTCTGTGAAATATGCCGCTCCCTTTTTTTTCACTGTCATTTTCCATTTTGACTGGTGAAATCTGTGATCCGTCTTTATGCACGCGCATTAATTCTGGGTAACTGGGTAACCAGTAGAAGGTTGATTAAACTTACTCTTCTCATGTGTTTTGGAACCGACATACTCATGGTATGCCGGTTTGGGGTAAATCAACCCAGAGGTTATGTTTTACCAAATGGTAAGTTAACCAAGCTTTCTGGAATACCCCCCAGCTTATTAGCAGAGTGTCACATTCATTGTCTGTTTAGTTCTGTTTTGTATTCTTGGTTTAGTTTCGTTTTCATGTGCTAGTTTCAGTTTATACCTTCCTGTCTTAGTATTTGGTCCTTCCTGTGTCGTGATGTGATTATTGAGTTAATTCCTTTCCACATGTGTTTTCCCAGCTGTGTCTCATATAATCATTAGTCTTTGTGTATAAATTTGTGGATATTTATTTATTATTATTATTAAAAGGACTTTAATTTGAAATTGAGCCAGCATTACACTGAGACTGTAAGACTTGGGTGTGTCCAATAAGGGAGACATTCAAAACATGTATTTAGTGCTGGGGGTGCTCCAGAAAAGGTTTGAAACCCCTTACAATAAAATAAAAACAATTATTAAGTTAATTAAGAGGTCATTCACAATTGTTCTGTTTTTATCTCAGAATATTTAGAGGGTTTCCATTAAGGATTGTATGTTTATGTCATAGTAAGTAAAGTGTAAATACCCCATTCATTGAGCTCATAGGTAAGGATGAGGCTGTGAGAATGTACAAGCGTGTGGTCTTCACCCTGGTCTTTGAGAAATTCACGCAAATCCATGGTGGACATGACATAACCATTAGCAGAGTACTGCTGAAACACTCCATCTAGCTCAGGCCGACGTAGCAACTCACGGCAAAACAACTCAATCTCCTCATGTTCAAGGCGCCCGTCTGCTGACTTATCACACTTCTGAAATGCAAAGACACAAAGCAAATTATTTTTTTTCTATTTCTGCATTTAAAGTTTGAAAAAAAACATGCAAGTACAAACATATGGATGACATATATTGTATTCTTAAAATCCATTTAGCCTTTACTGCTTATTGTCTGTTGTGCTAAAGGTCCATGAGGAATGCAGAGAAAATTCACAGTTTAGTGTATAGCCTAAGCTACGATTGATTAATAAACCTCCAAGTGAGTAACCTGGCATTTCCTGGGGATTTTACAAAAGTAATTCATGTTTAATATAACTCTTGAAGTTCACCTACAGATAACATTAATCATTTTTAAACAGCCAGTGTACCTAAAGGTACATGACTGATTCTCAACAAATTTTGTTACACTTAGGTATATTGTTTTAAATTATTTCCACAATAAATGCTTAAAAAATATGTTAAAGTGTTCTTAAATGGACCTGTAGCACAATGGTTATGTTACATCCATGCCAGGTTCCACCCTCACCTCCACACAATGCTCACAGTCACCGGAATACTAATTACAATCACATGTCATCATCACCTGGATCCACTTCCCTCACTCATTATCCTCAGCATAAAACCACACACCACACAGCCGAGCTCATTCAAGACAAGTGGACTAATCTCTCTCCTCTCATATCCTTGAAATGCTACTTACCTGAATGACTTACCTCCGTGTTATCCTGTGTGTTCTCCCAGTTCTCTGTCTCCTTCTCAGGCTCCTTGGATCCCTCCTCAGTGTCATCATCATCTCTGCGTTGTGTGGTCATGGTCTATCCCCTCTGTGTTCAAAGACATCAAGATTAATACTCTATTCAAGACTGTTAACTCCTCTATGTTTCAATAACTCACCTGTTCATCGAAGTCCTCTTCATCTGTTAACTCCTTTGCTGTCTAATAATAAAAGACTTTGTTTTATCTTACCTCCAGTGTTGTAGTCTGCTATGTTACAGAAGCTTGGACCGAAAACGTCTGACAACATGAGTTCAACAGATCCGTTTCTAGCACAGGTGGATCAACTACGACAAGCTTTGTTGACCACGTCACCCACACTATCAACGCCAGCGCCATTAGTGACTACACCACCTGCCACCGTGACTCCTTCACTTCCCGCCATCATCAGTCCTATGGTCAGACCAGTGCCCTACTCGCGGGAGAATGCAGGGGATTCTTGCTACAGTGCTCCATCACTTTCGATGATAATTCAAAGATTGGTTTTGTGATTTCTTGTTTGGCAGGACCAGCATTACACTGGGCGGAGACGTTATGTAATCAAGCTGGCCTGGCAGTGCAATTATATACCACTTTCACTCAACATTTCCTGGAAGTGTTCAGTCAATTCATGATTATTCTCTGAAATTTCATAACCTAGCCACGGCCAGCGGATGGAATTAACAATCTCAGTATAATACAGTATACAGTAATACAGTACTCTTCAAATATCCTCTTCCATTAGTATCTGCCACCATTGAAAGACTGAGAGAGGCTAAGATATTCACAAAACTCGATTTAAAAAGTGCTTGCAATCTCATCAGAATACGCGAGGGTGATGAGTGGAAGACGGCCTTCGTTACCCCTACTGGTCACTATGAGTACTGCGTTATGCCGTATGGCCTTGTAAACGCACCCGCTATCTTTCAGAACTGTACGCATGAAATCTTCAGAGACTTCCTCCATCAATTTGTCCTTGTGTGTATCGACGACATCCTGATATACACCAACAATCTACAAGAACATTAGATCCATGTTTCCAAGGTTCTCACCCGCCTCCGTCAACACAAATTTTCTTCCTCAAGGCAGAGAAATGTTCTTTGAGACATCTGTTAACTCCTCTGCTGTCTAATAAAAGACTGTGTTTTATCTTACCTCCAGTGTGGTAGTCCGTTTTATATGTAAAAATTTTTATATGGTATTGCATGTTATGAACATATATGTTAACAATATAATCAAAATGTTATATTGTATTATATGATATGACCATATATGTTAACTATATATATAAAATTTTATATTTTTACCATTTGTTAACAATATACATTGAATTGATATATTTAAGTTTATGTATGCCTATAAGATACTATATATTTTAAATCATACAACAAAATTACCTTTCAACTTTTTTAATTAATGGTTTCAATTCAGTTTTCTGGGGGGAAAGCAGAAATGAATGTGTAACGTTAAAAATGCCAATACAATTAAATGTAAATGATTGAGCCAAAAATGATGCCCTAATTGGTTAATATTAATATAATTAATATTAATTTATTTAATTGTTGCTAAATATCCAATTAATTGTAACCTTAGTTGTGAACTCTATCATTGTACACTTGGCTTACTGTAGTATAATTCTTCATGTCTGTATAGGTATATTATTTGCATGGGCATGTAGACTGTTATTTGTTGCTCTGCCTTGTCCATTAAGAAGGTGGAGCTCAGATCAAGTGGAATAGCTACAACTTATAATTATTACATAAATAATTGGTATTCTGCAGTCTTTCACCAACTTTAACAACTATGTTTTAATACTCCATTCATACTACTCACAAAAAGTTATAAGGAGAAAATTTAAAAAGTTCATGCTACAGTAATATTATATAATGAATAATAGGTCATTAAAGTACAAGCATGCAGTAGTAATTTCTGTGATCTCAAACAATTTACTGGAACAAAAGCTAACAACTGGTGGCTATACCAAAACATCAATGTCAGTGTCTCTCTGAATAGAGTGCCCTGTACTTTCTCCAGACCTGAATCCCATAGAAAACCTATTTCTTACAGATGCAGAGATCCAGAAATCTCCTCACTATTAACCCAACACTAACCAAGCTGTGAAATGTGAATACAAAACTGTAGACCTTTAGCTGAGCCACTACAGTTGGTTGATGTTCTGATTTAGTGTTTGATCGGTTATATATGTCTTTTTTTTGGTTTGTTTTTAAGATATTTTTTCTATTTAAATAAAGACTGTTTAAATATGTTGCTTTTTGTAGCTTATTGCATCAGTTAACATTTAAGGCATGAAATGTGTAATGTACTGCAACTTTGTAGATACATACAACATGTATTTAAAGATCACATATTAAAAGATCAAATATATAAAACCATATGACACTGTAAATAATTGACTGTGTATATATATATATATTGTGGCTGGAGCCGATCAGCGTCGCCCTGGCAACAGACAAGATCCAGCTGGAACTCATCTGCACGGGCCAATCTTTCACGGCAGGACACATTTAAAAGCGACACCCAAACAAGGAAGTTGGAGCAACGACTCCATTCTGTTTTGCATGAGTGACTTACCTTTACTCTCTTACAGACGAAATGCCGTGAACGAGACGCCCGGGCCACAGAGGATCACTGGAGCACCGTTCACCGTCATCTGGGAGATTAGAAGAAGGATTGCACTCACTTTGGAGCACCGCCACCATCACCAACTTGTTACACTTACCCATTCTGTAAATAAATCCACCCTTCGGGGGTTTGTGTTCACCGTCATCCTTTGTCTCGTCTGCTTCTTTAGCGCCACGGTTCACACTGGTGGAGAATGCGGGCAATTACACCAGCCTAGAGACAGACAGACAACTGCTCACTTCAGAACACAGCCTCACGAAAAACCCTTCCGTCACTCAAAACAGTTTTTTTTCTGTCTCCATCTCACAGGCGAGCACGGACTGACTGAAATTAGCGTCCGCCAACAGCAATATTATGAAGTGATGGCTGCAAGACAGGAATGCGCTGAGATGCGCCGAGATGCGCTTCACCGCTGCCCAAACCACGCCACTCCCAGATCCACGCGCCGCCGCCGCCGGCCGCCTGATCCCTAAACTTACCGCTGATGACGATGTCGAAACCTTTCTACGGATGTTCGAAACCACAGCGACTGCCAAAGGATGGCCCCGGGATACCTGGGCAACGGCGCTGGCACCGCTTTTATCAGGAGAGGCACAGCGGGCTTATTTTTCACTTCCCCTGGCCCACATGCACAACTACAAGCGGCTGAAAACCGAAATCCTCGCCCGGCTGGGGCTATTGTCAACCACGGCTGCCCAAATGTTCCATGACTGGGAGTTCAAGCTACGAGTGCCAGCCCGTGCCCAGGCCGCCGAACTGCTTCGGTTATCAGAGAAGTACCCCAAGCTTCAGTAGGCTTCACCCCGTTCAAGCTCTTATTCGGCCACCAACCCCGAGGACTCCTCGACGTCGCCAGAGAGGCCTGGGAACAGCAGCCGGCACCCCACCACACTGTCGTTGAGCATGTTCGCGCCATGAGGGAGAAGATAGATCAGGTCATGCGATTAGTCTGGGAACACCTGGTCCAAGCCCAGCAAGCCCAGCAGCGTCACTACAACCGGGCGGCCCAACCACGGGAGTTCCAGCCGGGCGATCAAGTGATGGTCCTGGTCCCCAATTCGGCGTGCAAATTCCTGGCTCAGTGGCAAGGGCCCTACACCGTGGAGGAAAGGATCGGGCCAGTCAATTATCGTGTGCGACATCCAGGCCGAAGACATGTCACACAGATCTATCATATAAACTTATTGAAGCGATGGATAGGGGACCGGGACCAGACGGCGGCTCTCGCTCTCGCCCAACCCGCGGTTGTAGACGCAGACCCCTATCTTTCGGCTGCCCAGAAAGCCGAGCTGAGGCACCTGGTCAGTCAGTACCAGGATGTGTTCTCCGAGACCCCGGGACGCACAGATGTCATTACCCATGAGGTAATCACTAACCCAGGAGTCGTTGTCCGGCAGCGGCCCTACCGAATCCCCGAAGCCCGTCGGCAAGCTGTTGAAGAGGAGGTGGAAAAGATGCTTAAGCTGGGGGTTATCGAGCCATCCCAAAGCCCGTGGTCCAGCCCCATTGTCCTGGTCCCGAAGCCAGATGGCTCCCTCCGCTTCTGTAATGACTATCGACGCCTGAACGAGGTCTCCCAGTTCGACGGCTACCCCATGCCCCGAGTGGACGAGCTGCTGGAACGTCTGCGAAGGGCCCCTTATATCAACACTCTAGAACTGACAAAAGGGTATTGGCAGGTTCCTCTATCGGATGCTACCAAGCCGAAAACCACCTTTTCGACGCCTTCTGGGCACTGGCAGTACCGGGTCCTTCCCTTCGGCCTTCACGGGGCGCCAGCGACGTTCCAGCGGCTCATGGACATTGTTCTCCGGCCTCACCAGGAGTATGTGGCGGCTTTTATGGATGATGTAGTGTCCACTCGGAGGCATGGGATGAACACCTGGAGCGGCTGCGGAGGGTGCTGTCTGAGCTCAGGAGGGCAGGACTAACCGCCAACCCCCGCAAATGCCATCTTGCCCAGTCAGAAGTAAAGTACCTGGGATTCACGATAGGAAGAGGACTCATCCGTCCACAAGAGAAGAAAGTCCTGGCCGTCAAGGAGACACCCAGACCTTCGACAAAATCCCAGGTACGAGCC
>JAUYWG010000755.1:0-11850 GCA_034779775.1 Enteromius afrohamiltoni | reverse complement strand
AACACTTCTAGCTTTGTTTTCCTCCAGCTACGCTCCATTTTCCGGGCTGCTCTCTTTAGGGTGCGAGTGTGCTCATTGTACCTCACACCTCTTTTACCTTTCTTAAGCGCAAAGGAGCAACTGTATCTAAAGTGCTAGAAAAGAAGGGAGGGAGGAACATCCCTTAAAAAGCCAGTTGACACAACAGAAGTAGCCAGACAACGTTGGATGGAGTAACAAGCTCACAGGCCTAAACGCGAAACATCTACTAACATATCTCAGCCAAGCTCAAATTGATGCCACCACCAGATCTATGCGGCACTGTCAACCTCAGATTTCTAGTGATGTTCCAGCTCCACGGAGAACTAACAACCACCTGCTGCCCTCCTGCTATCATCATTAGACCAGTCTGCAAAGCCCTTTACACTACAAACCTACATTTCCCTACGGTGACTAGAACCGCCCGCACTCTCACCACCGCGTCTTACCCAGCTGCTCTACACCATAGGTGCCATAGACAGCCCACAGGCTGACAACCATTTGAGCTAGACCAACTCACTTCAGGATGACAGGTGACACCGACTCGACACCTGCAGCACAAGCTCTTGGACCCGCACCTTGTAACAGCTTACAGTACCACAGCACAACACCTGAGAGCCACCACTATTCCCCAGCCATGAGTGGCAAGGGCATCTCTGATTGTTCTGCAATTTCAACGTCGCCCGTTGTTGTCTTTTGTACAGACAACAACGTTTGAAAGGGGGGAATTATGTAGCATTTGAACCAGTCAAACTATTTGTTACATGTAACAAATAGACTTTAATACCGCTTTCCAAAACCAAAGGAGCAACTCAAAGACATACCCCGACTGACAGTTAAAACACCAGGGGGCAAGCCAGGCCTTTGATCACCATGGCAGCCGACTGATAAAAATTTGTTTTATTGCTCAAAGGAATTGTGAACTCAACTCAACTAGTCCTCCTTTTGCAAAGACAATGGACTTTTCCCTAAATTAATTCACAGGAAAATTTCCTTTGAGTGAACACTTATCATATCATAGAACACTTATCATAGTGTATATTGTTATTGTCCTGGTATATTGTACTGCGTATGGTACACTGTTTTATACATGTTTTTGATAAATTAATATCTAAACACCAACTCGCCAGATCACACATGTCAAGCTTGGTATCTAAGAACTCGTCTTTAGACAATCTAACTGAGAGTGTATCTCATATGTTGATATCTCTGCAATGTTCAGTGTTTTAAGAATCTGTTCTAATTTGTATCTTGATCCACCAATCCAGTGTAGAGGCCAATTAGCATGTTGAGAACAAAGGGTCATAAAACATTCTCTCCAAGGAATCAACGCACCATTGTTTACATTTATTTTACATTTAATGAAAAACATTTTTATATCTATATTCTATGCTGTTTTAGCAGCAATGTAATGGAAATTTGTTTGTCTATGCTGATCTCACTGTTTCTGGAAGAGAATGACAGTGGCAGCGAGTTGTTTTTCTGAGTTTCCCCAGAAATGCGATGCTTAATGGTAAGGAGATCAAATAATTATTAAAAAACAAGTGTTTTCCATGAGTTCGTGTCACAAAGACGAATATGACAATCTTGCCATTGGTGACTTAGAAGTCATCTTAATGGATTATGATTAGGCTATAATTAAGGAGGTTTTGTTTTAGATTTTTTTGTTAAGTGGTCATTTAAAGCTTTCTATAGATACATTTATCATGTCTTTTCCGTTCATTTTTCTCCTCTTCAAGAAGCGAAGGCAGAAAATCACGTTTTGTTGATATTGTCAGTGCACACTAATAAAAGTAGACCCTTTACACTTCCAAATGATGGATCTTACCTTTATCAGAAAAAAAATCCAATTACTGATATCAAGAATGAACATTTCTATTCTTGAAAACTGAAAACTGAATTGTTGATATGAAGAAGTCAAATCCTGAGATGGAATAAAAGTCAAAACGGCTTGCCATAATCAGCTCACTTTCTGCCGCTGGCTGCTTGATCATTGCTTTTAAAAAACATATAGGCTATTTAACAAACAAAACTGCTCCAAATATTTTTCTAAATTGACTAAATAGAAAAACGAAACAAAAAATAATTATTTTGCCATAGCACAAAATACTATGTAACAGTAGTAAACACTGGTCAGAACGGCAATACTATGATTAAGGTGTTTACATGTCTGTATATTTCGATTAAAATCAACGTAGGTCACCTATATGATTATTGATAATTGAAGTATTGCGTTTACATGAGTTAAAGTTTACTCGCAATACTGTCAAAATCTCATTATAATAGTTATAAACGTTATAATGTCGTCTTATTGTTTCAAAGTCTCGCTCCATATTGGTAATTCTATATGTAATGCCAAAGTATCTATAATTTTGTCTCTTTAAGTTAATTTAGAAAAAAAAAAAGTTTGGAGCATTTTTGTTCGTTAAACATAAGCTTTTTGTATCTTAAAGTAAAGACCAAGTGGCAGACAGTGAGTTGACCTTTTCTATGTTTCAGTTTGCCTTCTCAAATCACAAATTTGCTCAAATAAAATCTATAGATTCTGCATTCAGTTTCATTTCGGATTCAGCATTCAAATGCATGCCAGGGAATAATAAATTCTGGTTCGAGGAACTTACATGGCAGGCAACAGACTGTTAAAAGTTCCTCTGGCTGTGGTGGAGTGTCAGTGTGGACATACTGGAATGTAACAATGTCTAAAGTTGTTTAAAAAGTCTAAGCATTGACAAAACTGTAAGATGAAAATATACTGCACATTTCTGATCACTTGAATAAATAATCTTTTTTGGCATTGTTGTTGTTGAAAATCTGCTGTTTTTCAAAAACAAAAAATAATAATGATAAAAAAAATAAAAATAACGCATCCTGTTATAAAGTTTTTGCTATATTGTTGTAAGTTGTAGCAATATGAGATCCTAATAGTCTGTATTGAGAATACAGGCTTAGCATTATGTGTGTTTGAGTGGCATAGAAAAAAACATAAATCTGAGAAAAAATAATTGAGAAAATGGTGGTCTATGCTGGTGTATGACTATTCAGATCGCAAAATGGCCTTCAGAAGTTAAATTAAAAACTGCAGAGCATTGTATTTTTTAAATGCATGTTGGCCTATTATTGTGATTCATAAAATATTACTACGCAACTAACGAGTAACACAGCGCCGATATTTCTTGCTTTTTGGACTTTGAACCCTGGCAATACCTTATGGCTTTCACGACAAGATCTAACCTCACAATTGCTAATGAGAGCGGGGTGTTCCTGTCACTTTTAACCCTTATAAGGTGAGTGATTTGGGTCTTTTTTTTCTTATCAGTGCGAAAGACACTAAAAGTACTCTGTTGACTTTGGTCACACAAGTAAGTGTTATATACCATTCTAATATGTTAGGTGTCTACTTTTTTTGAGTACATTAACAATAACAACAAAAGTTTGTGCTTTTGCAAAATAAGGAAAATAAACAGTGTGTGCGTCCTTTCTTTTATCTCTCTGTGAACTGTTTTTAAAAAGCCGTTTCTAAAATTAACTGAAACTCAGCGAAAAAATGACACGCAGACATGAGACACATGTCTATAGAAAGCTTGAAGTGTCTACTTAAAACCCACATTATGTCCAGTTTCTCAATCTGATTTGATTACTTTTAATGTGATTTACAATCGACCACGCGAGATGCACGCGACATGTAAACACCCACCGATCAAGAAGAATGCCGCGTTCTACATTTTTCACTGAACGTACAACACGTTTTGAGGATGGCACGCTACCCCATTGAAGAAGCCCTTCAAGTGATTTTCGACAGCGAGGAAGAATTCACCATTTCCTCTGAGGAAGAATTCAACTCAAGACGACGAGAGTTTTCATTATAAACAGCGACTCGATCCCGACGAAGATTCTGAGGTTTAAGTTATTTAATATCATAAGTCTTTGTCTCACTATAAAAAATTGTTATGTGTTTGCAGACTGTATTTATAAATAGTTTGCCAGCTTTTGTCTAGCTTTTGAAGCTGGACATCGCTTTACAATGTCTTTCAATGGTTTGTGTATAGACGCTGAAGTGTAATATAAGTACAATTGACAAAAACTCATTACATTTATTGCTCCTTTTCTGGGTTTTAAATGTGATAAATTATCTCTCTGAATTAATTTGTAGTATATTTCAGTATTGCATTTGTTTGTGCATAACGTTGTTGTAATGCTGAAGTGAAGATAAAAATGAAGATTAGCATTTTGCAGTTTTACAGAGCGTTTCTGTGTTTGTAATGTGATGTGGCCTAACGTTACTCCATAAATTAATTTAGAAACATATTTTACTTTGTTTTGGCTAATGAATAACACAGTCATGAATATAGGTGTGTTTATCGTGTGTTTCACCAAGTCTGTGGTAGTTTTAGCTATTCAAAATACTGCCTTGTTTACAAATACCTGTCTTCTTTCAGCAGCTCATCAGGCTGTGTAACTGGGACTGGCTGGACTGAACACGGCCCCTCGTACCATGTGATGGGGCTGAGACCCGTTACTGAATGGCAAGAAATAGTGAGGGCTTTCAGCTTGTCATCGGGCTGTGTAACTGGGTCTGCCTGGACTGAACACAGCCCCTCTTGCCGTGCAATGGGATCAGAACCCGTCTTTGGCGGTTTAGTGACCGCAGAGGAAGGAAACAGCTCTCCTGGCTGTGCAACCGGCACCGAATGAGTTAACCAGGGTCCCTCTCGCCATGGAACGGGATTAAAACCCGATTTTTGCGGTTGTGTGACCGCAGTGGAGGAAAACAGCACTCCTGGCTGTGAAACCAGCACTGAATGGGTTAACCATGGCCCCTCTCACCGCGAAACGGGGTTCAAACCCCTTAGTTGCGGGTCCCGAACCACCTGCCTGTGAAACCGGTACTGAAGGAGTTAAACATGGCTCGTCCGGCCGCAAAAACTAAACCAAAACTAATGGTTGACACAGCTCTTCTAACCGTGAATACGGACTGTTGTCCGTGAAGATGTTCGCTTTTGCCGAGGTGTAGGTGCTCACTGCCGATGTGTGCTTGTGTTTGATGAAGGTCTCTCTGGTGGTGAACAAGTGACTTGGGCCAACTGTCCTGCTTGAGCCCGCACCCTCATCAAGCAGAGAAAGACTTGTGATCTCCAGCTCAGCCCCGTGAAATCTGGAAGCTCAACGGGGCTGAGACAACGAGCCACGCTTTGAAACAGCCCGATGATCACCACGTCACCGAGCTCTGAATCTTTGGAGAGATGATTGAATTCCTCAATGAAGTCTTCAAAGGACGAAACACGGCTGACCAAAGCAGTGAATCGGGCAGCGAATGCCATCTCTTTTAGCGGTCGGATGTTCTGTAATGAATGTGGAGGTAGTGTGCGCTATTCAGTGTGCGGATTCATCCATGTTTTCTTCTTTCACTCCTTCCTTCTTTTTGCTTCATTCTAAACACAGATCTCCAATGGAATTCTTTAGTGGGCTGTATTGGGCCATATAGCCTTTCAGCTGACCAGTTAAAATAACTGTATAAGCCAGGATACATATCAGATATGGTAAGTTATTAGTGATAGATGCTTTTTCAAGTGTTGTTTGTTGTTGTTTTTTAAACCTGGGTTCTAACTATATATATATATATATGTGTCAGCAGGGCATAAGCAGCGTGTATGCAGAGCAAGAGAGCAGCTAAACCGCGGCTTGTACTGCAGTGGTCTATAGACAAGCATCTTATTTCTGTCGTATTTTCCAGTGTTCTTCTCCGAACACTGTGTGCTTTGATTTATGTCATTGCCATCATATTTTGTTATGCGACTGTCTATATTAGTTTATATTTGTACATAGTTTACACAGTAAACTTGAGCTTTCAATAGGTGTATATGAAAAAATAACAGCCTGTCAGGAAAAAATATGTCTGACCTTTCTCACATTTTGAATAAGAAATATTATATTTTGCCATGCACCAGAGGGACGTCTAGCAGTGATGACTTTTTGACAACTTTTTTCAAGGTTGGTTATGTTGTCATGAAATTAATAACATATTGCAAATAGAGTACATATCTGTGGTGTTCTTGGTCTTGTTAAATTAAGACAACGTACTAACAATGTTGTGAGTTGATTATGTTTACGTTGCTTATTGGAAATATTAAAAGTATCTCAGACTAAGCTGTTACATCCTGTGTTAGCAGGGCACACGCCTAAAAATCTCTTTCACTTTCGCCTACATACAGAAGAGGATATGGACGCACTGGAACCAGCGAAAATGAAAATCAAACAGATAACAAAACGTTTTATATCTGAATACTCCACACCACAAAAACTAGTGGTAAAATCCTACATGCTCGGAGCGCTGTATCGGTCATATCAGTTACTAGCGGTACCGTGGGCTCTCTGGTACGTTCCAACTAACTCAAATGATTTGCAAACAAATGACAATCATGCCGTTTGTTTTAAAATAAGTTTTGCATGTAATGTTAGTTAGTTTATATTTACAGGTATGTGGCTTTGCGTGGAGGCCACCAGGATACTGATGCCATCCTCAGCTCCGTGACAACCAAAGTGAAAGGCATGGCTCTAACAAACACTACTGTCCTTGGTGAACAGGTTTGGGATGTGGCTGACTACATCATCCCATCTCAGGTAGTCCTTTGATATGATGAGATGGAGTCTACATCAGGGGTCGGGGACCTTTTTTAATTATTTTTATTCATTTTATTTCATTTTTATTTTTATTTATTTAAACATCCCATATGGTCAAATTTCTGGATTTTTTTAATGAAAAGTGAGATCTATGCATGGCACTGGTGCTACAGAAGTTTAAAGTTTGAACACATGTGTTAATTCCGTTTTTGTTGTCATTAATTTTTAGGACATGTGTTGTCATTAATTTTTAGGTCAAACTTTTAGCGCTGATTCTTAACTATACTATAAGCTATGTGTGTAGAAATGTCCCTATATAGTTTCCCCATGAAACACAGTGTATCTAAATGACGGACAGTGTTTTGTGTTGTCCACAAGATGTCACTATGGCACCATTGTGTAAAGGCATATTAAAGCGTTTCAAGTGCTGTTTGAGCCTTCTTAATGTACCGTAGTGTTGGTAAGAGTGTAGTGCATCATCTTTACTTCAATTCATGTTATCAACACTAATAGGTAATACGTATTATTAGCAGTGGACATTTTTATTTGAAATATCTTTGTTGTTATTGCGCTAAAGTTCTGTTTACTGAGATATCTTGTGTACTAAACTGCTAAAGATCTAAATACAGAGTAATAGGAGAGTTAAAATAGCCAAGTTTCCATCCAGTTTTTCCGCTGGTTTGCTATCGACAAAGAGAATTTTTGGAAATATTTTTTTTAATTAATACCCTCATGTCAATTTTCTGCAAGGTATGAAGTATATTATTTTTTTTTATTTTTTATGTGAGTTATTTGTTTAAATAGTCATGGAGACAGATACATTTATGTCTTAGAATATTGTGAGACATACATATTTTTCTTTTATAGCATTCATAGGTTTTAAGTATTAGTAATTCATGTTATTATTTACCTGCAAAAATGTTTAATACTTTTTAATTCATCATAAGTAATAAATAGAAAATACAACATATTAAAATGAGTACACATGATATTCCATGTAAACCAGCTGTTTATTTTCAATAATCATTCTGTGTTTCCAGAAAAACCTACTGTGCTAAAGTAAAATTATTATGCACGTGTCAGCAGGGCATAAGCAGCGCGTATGCAGAGCAAGAGAGCAGCTAAACCGCGGCTTTTTAGGTAGTCCTTTGATATGATGAGATGGAGTCTACATCAGGGGTCGGGGACCTTTTTTAATTATTTTTGTTCATTTTATTTTATTTATTTATTTTTATTTAATTAAACATCCCATATGGTCAAATTTCTGGATTTTTTAATGAAAAGTGAGCATGGCATGGCACTAGTGCTACAGAAGTTTAAAGTTTTGTAGCACAGTTCAAAACGTTGTAGCACAAGTTAGAGGTTATATTCAAGAATTCACAATTTTATCACATTTTTTTTGTCATGTTGGTTCTACTATTTTGCAAGTTGACTGAGCAGTATACCCACTCTAATTCTATTTTGTAAAAAAAAAAAAAATAAATAAAGAACGGCAGGCAAAATTTGAGGCCAATGTGAATGTGAATGTTTGGAAATATTTTTTTTTTTTTGTCAAAATGTGTGGTCTCCAGCCTGTTTCCATCCAACTTGCCTTTTACTGATAAAATGGTGTGCGTGATGCCGTCAGCATTAAATAAATTAACTATCGCATTAGTTTTGGTGTATCGAAAAAAAACTGCCCTTAAGCTGTTTCCATAGTCTGTTCTTGATCTATTAAAAAAAAAAAAAAAAAAAGTATTTAATATCCCATTGTTATATTATGGAGGCCTACATAAAAATAACAAGTTTAATCAGTTTTCATGTTTTTGCACTTAGATAGATATAAATAGATACTCCAGCATCAAGCCATTCATTGCTATTCTTAAGCAGGTGCAGTTGTTGTTGTTGTTGTTTTCCTAATTAAATGTTATTAAACTGTATTGGAAATAGGAATATTCATTTAGGTTATTTTATTATTAATTGACAAGATTATGCTAAATTACAAGTAAATTAAATTTGAATTGATACGTGGCTGTGACCCATTAAAAATAGCTTAATTTGTTTCCATGGATTAATTTTATACATGAAAAAAGCATAAACAGAACGGGAAGATTCACATCGCATCACGCACAGAGCTTGTGCAAACAGAAAAAAACATAAGCTATTAAAGAAAAAAAGGCCCATATGCCAAATATATATTTTTTGTAAATAAAACCTCACGATGGCTGCCGCAACGCAGACCGCTAAATCTACGGAAGGAGAAGATGTGCGACTTTGTTTATGCGAGAACAAAATTTCGAGCCACACACCAGGTCTGCTCGGCATGTCTTGGGGTGAAACATGCCCAAATGGCGATCGACAACCCCGGTTCCTGAGAACATTGTGCACGTTTTACCATGAAGAGCCTTCGTTGCAGGCTAGCGCGCCAAGCTAGCCTGTCGGGCCTCGACCCACTCCTGTCACCTAGCCCAACTCCAGCTACCACTCCACAGGTACCCATTCCTGTAGAACTGCCCACCACAGCGGCCTTATCCTTGGGTGAACAGCTTGATGCCTGCGTCCCTCTACCCAGTGTGCTCAGCACAGATGAGGAGGACGACGCGCTTGACTTCGAGGAAGAGGGACAATCCGACTTTCTTCTATCCGAAGAAGACGAGGATTTCGGGGACTCCCCTTTCCTCCCACCCATGCACTCAACACAACCTCCTGCCACGACGGGAACCACTGAAGTTGTGGATGGGGCACCATCCCCGCTTCTCAGCATTGATCTGCAGGACATGTGCAAACGCGCCGCAGAGAAGCTAAACATTCCGTGGCCGACCGTGGTAGCGGAGACTGTAAAGACTCGCTATGAGGGCAAGAGGCTGCCGAGGGCGAAACGAAAACGAAAACGTGCATATAAAGCAGTCGCTCTCTGTGTAAGAGCACTGAACGCGACCTCCCTGTTGACCGCATACCAAGCGGAATTACAGGACGAAGCATCGACCACACCAGGTCAGATACAGTGGAAAGAGATCTGTGAAGTTACAGATCTTTCTCTGCGGCTTCAGAGGTGCGTGGTGCAAGCCGCGTGTAAGGCTATGGCCATGATGGTCATTGCAAGAGAGAGGACGGTGGCTCAATTTGGATAATCTACATCTAATTTGGCTAATCAATCTAAAATACAAGTTCAGAATGCTCACTCATTGTACACTCCTGCAAATAGTGCAGATTAGATATAGGAGGGCAAAGATGGATTGCGATGTGTCGCGGTCAAGCAGACTAAGTTGCACTTCTCTTGAGTTTCCTAAGTTCTTGAGTTGCTTCGCTGGTTGCCGCGGTCACTTCTCCTTGATGCGTTGGCTGGATGGTGGTTTTTGTTGTGGAGAAAGATCACCAAGTAGATGTTTTCCTTACATCTTTTGCAAATGGTCCAAGCACACAGATATTTTACGTGCATCCTGTTTTAACATGTGGAGTTCTGTCCCACCCCGAGGGAGGAACAGCCAATCAGTCCGATGCTGTAAGGAGGGTCTTCACCCTGAGTGGTCCCTTGTGGTTAATACATTAAACGCACATGTGACACCAAAGAACGTAAAGGCATGTCTCAAAGTATAAACTTTTATAAAGTTTTATAACTTCTCCCTGATCAAAGATATCGAATACCCGTTCGTAAAAGGAGCTTCAAAATATTTTGCACACTCGTTACATATTAAACTTTCCTATAATTAATACATAGGATACCTATTAATCTTCATTCACCCAATAACATGCTCACGTGATGTACAGAGTTACGTGGTAACCCAGTATCACAAACACCAACGTACAATGAATAAATGAAAAACATGACATACATATTTGCTTTTAATATCGATTAATAGTAATTGTTCCTTCCAAAGACATTGCAAGCACATTCCGGCGTTCTTTTGTCCATGAGCTCAGAGAGAGTCCGCGCTTTTCTGATTTGACCCCGTGAACTCGGATCGCGGGAGTTCAGTGAGCAGAGCTGGTGGGCTCTTTCCCAGTGTAAATCAGATCTCGTGTTTATCGTTATGAGTTGACAATGGTGTGTGAGGTTAAAGTTCAATGCTTGAGCAGATGTTTCCAATCTTCACCGAACATTAGCTGTCCGGTGTTAATTGCATTAGGTTCTGAGATTCATTATTTATGAGCTGGTCGTGGCCATGAATCAACAAGAGATCTATTTAAGTTCTGTTACTCATCACAAGGTGTCTTTTCTCCTTTCCGAGAGGGGTGTCGATCCAGACATAGTGGAGCCACAGAAACGTAGTTATAGTTATCTCTCTTTGTTTGGCGGGAAGAAACTTGAAAAATAATTTGAAGTATTTTAGGTGCATTGGTTCCCCACACATATGTATGATAAAGTGGCTTGGGATGCATAATCCACTTGCCAATTTCAATTGTTCTTGACTTCTTAAGCTCAGAGGTAATGGGTTACCCAAAGTGAGATCAAGACATCAGTCGACAACCTCATAGTGACTTACTGAAAGGAAACTGTTTATATTAATATAGATGTTAAATCCATATGAAATACATATCTGAAGAAAAATGTATTGCAAGTCAGCACCACCTAGCATGCAGGCATGAATTAGCAGAAAGAAGGAGAACATTTATTTTACGCTCAGTATGAAAGCAACCTTTGTCTGTGATTCGCCTCACTTTTTCCACATTGTGCTCAGTGTGGAAAGAATTTTTATATTGTTTCTGAACAAATTTGTTTAAACTAATTTTAAATTAAATGTAAACTAAATTTAGAGATTGGCTGAAAAGGCTGGGTTACGAAATATGCATTCTGGAATACCTAAATTCTATCAACATGCCATTAGACAGCTTGTATTCATGAAGTGTTACAGTGGTCACTCACTCACTCACATTTTTTGCATGTTTGCAGGAGGATGGTTCATTTTTTCTGATGACCAACATGATCATCACACCAAACCAAACACAATCAAAATGTGCAGAGGTGAGATATGAAGAAAGTTTCCATTTAGGCCAGGGGTGACCAATCCTGCTCTTGGCGATCAGTTCTTGCTCCAACTCTAATCAAATACACCTGCCTGTAATTTTCAAGTGAATGTTGTTATTCAAGTTATTCATACAAGTCATAAGGAGGTCTTATTTACATAGCCATATGTTGCAGGGCCGAGGGTGCCCGATATAAGGCGTCAATAAAATATCACCCCAGAATGCCTTACGGCAACTTCTAGGCTAAATCGGTAGCCGACTACGCCACCT
>JAUYWG010000754.1:0-11854 GCA_034779775.1 Enteromius afrohamiltoni | reverse complement strand
CAGGTGCACCTCATCACTGTGTGAGTATAAGAGGGCACGAGCGGAATGCACATGCAGGTTTTCGCTGAAGAGCCGAGAAAACTCAGAGTGGTGGGAGGATAAAGTGTAACCTCTCCGTTCCCTCCTTCAAAGGTCTATTTTGGCTTCTCCAAAGTGATTTCAAATCAGCTGGACTACCTGGGGGTGGAGCTGCCATTCTCCAGGGTGGGTGAACTGCTGTGAGATCTGACCGGCTGCACGGTTGAGTAACCCTGGAACATGAATAGCGCGCAGTGATTTCAGCTGCTTGTGGCTCCACAGGAGCAGATGGCGGGCAAGCTTGTGAAACAGGCATCCGTGTTGACCACAACATGTCTCGAAACCTGTCCTAGGGGTACCCCGACCCGTAGGAATGCAGGATAGTCCCACAGGCTGAAAAGGCAGCAACACTCCGGGGAAACGCCAATCCGAAGTGCGCCATGGTGCCATGCCCATCTTGGGACCCGATCGGCTGCAGCTGCCATATGCCCCAGGAGCATGGCCTGCATGGCCTGCATTAGTTGGTGAGGCATGCAGTCATTTGGATCGAGTCCAGCTCCATACTGAGATAAGAGATCCTCTGCACTGTTTGCTCTTCTCTCGGTTGACCTGAAGACCCAGATGGCTGGAGCACTATGTCCCTATGCATGCACAACAAATCCTTCGAGTGAGCTATTATCAGCCAGTCATCGAGACTCATCCTCGAGAGTTGAGGATGCAGATGCCCATCTGCCACGGCGGGGAGAGGGCACCCTCCCCGACCTTCGTAAAGACCTAGGGAGACAGGGACAGGCCAAAGGGTAAGACACGATACTGATATGCTCGACAGTCGAACGCAAACCACAGAAGGGGTCTGTGGCAAGGCAGAATGGAGACATGAAAGTACGCGTCCTTCAGGTCGATGGCTGCAACCCAATCCTGCCTCCGAATGCATGTCAGTATGCACTACGGAGTGAGCATCTTGAATGGCATCTTGAGAAGGGACCGATTCAGAGCTCTGATGAAGGTTCGGTCTCAACCCACCACTCTTTTTGGGCACGATGAAGTAAAGGCTGTAAAACCCCAACCTCATCTCGGCTGGAAGACAGGCTCGATTGCTTCCTTTGCCAGTAGAACAGCAATCTCCGAGCGGAATACGGCAGCTTGGCTCTGAGCGGACCGAAGTAGAGCGAATGCCGTGATACTGGGGCGGGCACCTGGCAAACTGAATTGCATAGCCGAGGCATATTGTCCGAATCAACCCCTGCGAGGGGGCCAGGAGCGCTATCCAGGCTCCGAGCCACGTCAACAGGGGTATCAAGCGAACGTTGACCACCGTGCCAGCAGTGGGGCAGCTGTTTTGACGAGCACTCGCAATGGATGCATTGACCATTCACAAAAGCTGCCTCAGCGTGTGCTCAACCCAGACACACGAGACAGCGATCATGCCCGTCCGAAGAGGTGAGGAAACTCCCGCACCCAGAAACGCACGATCGTCTCGACATTCCAGAGAACGTGTCACCAACCGTGGGAAAAATTCGCTCTTTCTCCCGGTTGCCCAGGGAAGACCTATCGCGGCAGATCCGTGCACTCAAAAAGGTCTTTGCTCACTGGATTTGCAAGATGACTGGAACATCCAGCCTGCACCAAAGACTACCATCTCATTTATGACCATAAACACATATTTATGTAGGCCACATTTGTCATTTTCTTCTTATTGCTTTAAAATAATTAACAATCCTGCAAGATTATTATTAACAATGTGCTCTAAAAGACTCTTTTATTTATTTATTTTTATCTATGATTTTATTTCTTTAGAAAATAGACTACTTTTGGAAGTTGCCATCGGTTGATGTAGTTCCATGATGTAGCACCTACCAGCAGGGGTTCAGAGGAACTGCAATCGAAACGTCTAACAGAGGCTGGACCTCCAGGTTTCAAACACGGAGCTTGAGGAAGTGACGTACATCCATGTCATCTTTATTCTGCTCGTTATAATCCAGTTTTCTATATTTTTACTTGTTTTGGAAAGTAGTGTTGCAATCATAATAATAATAATAATAATAATAATAATAATAAATAAATAGCACAAAATGAAAGTTAATTCACCGGAATTTCTCGTAGACCTCATCCTCCTGACAACTTCCGCTGCAGACCCCGGAAAAGACGATACTTTTGTTTCCGTACAAAAGGCTAAATTTCAGTCTCTATAGAAATTTCAAATTGGGTTCAGATGTGGTCATCATGGGCGTATTTTCAAACAACTTAATAGTGATTTTGCGTAGCTTGACAGTGATCACAGCTCTGTTTATTAACTGCTGCTCCATCTGAAAACAGCTGATGGAGATTTACATCTATTTAAAGAAATGGCTTTACTGATACGCATGAATATAGCATGTTATACAATACATCATCCAATTTCTTTTTAAATTTAACCCAGTTTAAATTATTATGGCATACATTGGTGTTTATTTTTACTGTGAGCCTTATTACTGCTAAGATAAGTGGTACCACCTAGACTAGTGTACTATTTTCAAATTATATATTTACATATTTGTCAGTATTCTTTGTTTTCAGTAGATCTAAACTGTAATTTTTTGTATATATGCAGTCTATGGCACATAAAAAAATTAATAAAACAAAGTGAAAAAAATAATAATTAATTAAATAAAAAAAAGTGTATGTACTTTTCATGTATTTATTTGTATTTTATGTGTGTTTTTAACAGGAAAATTATTGAAGTAGGAAAAGGCAGCAAGTACAGTAACTTGTTAGGAACTCAGAAATGCTGATTGGTAGTACTGATGATCTGAGTTACAGTGAAGTTAATAAATTCTTTCTGTTTCTATAGATCATACTCCATCTGTGTGTTTGCAATGTTGATAAACAAAGGTAAGAATCTGAATGACATTTATTATTCATGTAAAATACAGGGTCGTCGCCCAGTGCCCCCCCAAACGACTCAACGTGCCCATCTGTTTGTGGGGGAGGCACACATCGCAAGCGTTTACTATATTATTATATATAGAGAAATATTAACAATAAAATATACTTCAGGCTACAGTAAAAAAAGTAACCAAACATTGAAAAAAAACCCCATAAATTTCCTTGTTTCCACCTTGTTTGTGTGTTGTAGTGGTCTAGCGGTAGAATAAATGATTAGTGTTTTGAATCTGCACGTTCTACTCCACCCTCGTAAAGGTATTTTTTTCGAATTCCAAAAGCAGTGTTCAATTAAGTGATTGTATATTAAGAGCAAGGGCACATTCGTGTGAATGTTTTTTTCATTTCAAAGTGCTTGATCCTCTGTGTGAAGACGCACATTGTGCATGAGCACCAACTTATAACAGTGGACACGCTCATAAAACTGTAACAAAGGAGACGGGGAAGAGCAGATACATTTGCAGGGTTTATTTAGAAAAGTTGTACAGACAGGGTCAGGAGAAGCATAGACAGTATCAGAGATGAGAACACAAAGAAGAGTCACAGGCAGAGTTCGAGGCAGGCAGATAAAAATCACAGAAACAGTCCCAAGGTCAAAGATACAAAGAATAGCAATAAGACATAACACTCAGAAATGTTAGCCATAGCAAAAACAAAGTCCCTTGTGAACGCTGCTTAAATGCAGCAGGTAATGAGAGGTTTGTGTGGGGAACAACAGGTGCGCATGAGGTGTGAGTGCAAATCTGAGACAGGTGTGAGTGTGTGGTGCATGATGGGGAATGAAGTCTGTGTGAATGTGAGGCACATGGTGGTGTGAAGGTGCGGTGGCTGATGGGTAACGGTCCAGGAAACGGGTGAGGAATGAGCGACATAGACAAGATTGTAACAAACACATTCCAGTGATAGATTGCCTGCTATTTATAGCAGACCAACCAATTTATGAAATTTTTCTTTCTTTTTGGTGCAAATAAGCACATTTTTTTGTTTTTATTGTGAGTGCAGGCCTAAACAAAAGTAAATCCATGCGATCCCGCCGGAGCATCTAGTGGAAACATCTGTTATTCGTGCTGTGAAAAGAACAGTGACCATCTTGCCCGGCGGGAGTTTAGACGTTTGGCGGATCTCAGGTATTCTAGGTTCCTATGATCCGTGAGGACCAAGAAGGGAGTGCAAGCGCCCTCCAGCCAGTGTCTCCATTCCTCCAGTGCTGCCTTCATGGCTAAGAGCTCCTTGTCCCCCACCTCATAGTTCCTCTCGGCGGAGTTCAGTTTGCGCGAGAAGTAGGCGCAGGGAAAGAGCTTGGGTGGGTCCCCGTGATGTTGCGAGAGGATGGCGCCGATCCCGGTGTTAGATGCATCCACCTCCACGATGAACTGGCGGCCTGGGTCTGGGTGGTGGAGGATGGGGGCTGAGATAAAACGGGCCTTGAGATCTTGAAAGGCCCTCTTACTCTCTGGGGTCCACCGGAGATGATGGGCGCCACCACGAGTGAGCGATGTGAGTGGGGCGGCGATGAGGCTGAATCCTCTAATAAAGCTCCTTTAAAAGTTGGCAAAGCCTAGGAAGCGTTGGAGCTCCTTGATAGACTGGGGCTGGGGCCAGTTTACAACGGCAGACACTTTGTTGTCGTCCATGGTGACCCCCTCAGCGCTGATCACGTATCCTAGGAACGAGATGGTGTGTAGGTGGAAATCACACTTAGGGAGCTTGGCATACAGCTGGTGCTGGATAAGTCTCTGGAGCACAGTTCGTACGTGTTGAATGTGTTAAGTCAAGTCAAGTCAAGTCACTTTTATTTTAGTGTTCTTGGAGGGTTTCCGAGAAGATCAGAATGTTGTCTATGTAGACGATCACAAAGAGGTTGAGGAGGTCCCGGAAGATATTATGGACAAGGGCCTGAAACACTGATGGACTGTTTGATAATCCAAACGGCATAACCAGATATTCATAGTGTCCCGTAGTGGTGGAGAAGGCCGTCTTCCACTCGTCCCCGGCCCGGATCCGTACCAGGTTGTATGCACAGCGCAGATCCAGTTTAGTGAAGATACGGACCGTGCGGAGCTGCTCTAAGGCTGCCGGAACCAAAGGTAATGGTCTCAGTTAACCCAGCTCTCTGGGGTCGTGCAGCCAGGGGAATCCAAGAATTAGTGGGTGACTAGGTGAGCGGATGACATGGAACTTTAGAGTTTCAGTGTGTTCCTGTGGTGCGCTTATGCCGTGAGAGGTGATGGTGAGGGTGAGGTCTTCGGTGGTTAGGGAGACCTGGCCGCAGCCTAGCCGGCGTCCGTCGAGGGCTGCTACGGCCACAGTGGGGGTACATGGAATGAGAGAGAGACGGTGTTGATTAGCAAAAACTGAGTCAATAAAGTTTCCTGCAGCACCAGAATCCACAAAAGCCTTGGTGGAAATATCGCGCTCACCCTCCCTGAGATGCGCCTCAACCACCAGGGAGGTAGTAAGGTAATGTGGGCTTACCCAGGCCGCAGCTGGAGGTCTAGTAGGACAGTTGGCTCGTTAGTGTCCTGCCTGGCCGCAGTAGAGACAGAGGCGTTGCTTGATCCGCCGTTCATCTGCATGGGTTCGTCGGTGTACGAGACTGGAAGATTGGGGAGCGTGGAGGTGTAGCAGCGCCCCCTGTGGGAGCAGAGTAGATGGTCCGTCTTTATAGCAAGTTCCATGTACTGCTCCAGGGTGCGGTCCTCATCACGGCAAGCGAGTTCGGCCTGAAGGTCCTCCCGTAGAGCCCAGCCGAACAGTTTCTTTAGCGGCTTGCTTTCCCAGGCCGTCTGGGCTGCCAGGGTGCAGAAGGTGACCTCAGCCTCTTTACCGTCCACAGGGTGCCCTGACAAGACACTTCTGACATAACATCCAGCAAAGCCGTTGGATCCTGTGGCGGCGAAGTCATCTGTGATGTACTCTTAGACTCAGTTGGATCCATAGGTCCATATGTTGCAAGGCTTTTATTGTGTAGTAACAGCCAGACAGAGTGTGCCAACACCGGCAATCAGTAACAGAGACGTGAGACAAAAGAATGGTCAAACAGAGGCTTACTTCAAAAAGGCAGGCAGCAGAGTTCGTAGTCGGGGTACACAGGCCAAGATCATACACGGGGAAACAAACACGGGAAGGAACGCTCAGAAATATGTCCATGAGAACAATATGACTTCGCGAAGAAGAGACGGAAGTCCACCCCTTAAATAGGCGGAGAAACCGCGCATTTTGGCGTGAAGGGGCCGAGGTACGTGGGGGGAAAAATAGTCCGGGTGGAAAATAAAACTCGGGGGAAGGTTCCCGCTGCTGACGGTCGGAGAGCGCCACAGAAGTGCTATCTGTGACCCTGTGGCTATATATATACTTGATTTTTTTTTTTTTTGCTATGAAAAATGTAAAATTCAGTGTGTGTGTGTGTGTGTGTGCATCACTGAATTACTGACTTCTCATTCTGTGACAGTCACCAATGCTTAAATCGTGCTGCTAAGCTACGATCTTGTTTTTCAAGTAATAAAGATTAAAGTTGTTTTCTTGTTTAAAATTTTGAAGTCAGGACAACAATGCTTCAATCATTTGTTATAAAAGGGTCAATTTTACTTTATCTGTTGCTTTATATATAGTTTAGCTCTATTCTAATTTACTGAATGCCATGTTTGATTTTCCAGCTTCAGAACCAGAGGAATCTGGACTTTTTTAAATCGTTTTGTGTTTTGTAAAATAGTAAGACTTGGAGTGATCTTCTTTTAAGTGTTTCAGTATAAAGGCTTGTTTCTGAAAGCGTGTGTTCCTCTCTCTCTCTCTTCCTCTCTCTGTCTCTCACACACACTATGACACCATTGACTCTTTGCCAGCCTTGTTAGGCTGCTTTATGTTCACATGCAAACTATCAAAACTATTGAGTAGTGCTTATTTAATTTTATTTGTCTATCAATTATACATTAGAGTTGAATGAAATCAAACAGCAGAATATAATTTGGTACAACAAATGTAACTGTGATTTGTTTTGTTTGGTTGGTTTTGAGAATAGATTATGAGAACTTCTGGAAAACAATGTGGTAGCTTATTGTTCCTGAAAGTTCAATTACTGATTTTCTACATGATAAAAACAAGTTGAATGGTACTAAAGATAATAACAGACAAATGTAATCAATAACTTACTTCAGAATGAGAATGAAGTTTTCTTTCATCAGCTGCACTGGAAAAACTCTTCTGGACTCTGATCCTCAAGTGAAACGTTTCTCTGAATGACGTCTCATTTTCTGTCAATGAGTGTTTAAAATGTTGCCATGACTTGAGTGTATCATCACTGTATGAGCAGGACAAGAATACAGAGAGAGGGAGGGAGGGAGGGAGGGAGGGAGAAAGAAAGAGAAACATGTTACTGTAGTTACCACAACAGGGAAATACAGTCAATTATTGATATGATTTAAACAGCGAGCATTTAACAAAGTAGCATTTAAATTTTACAAATGCTATTTATTCTGAAATGTCTCACATTCCTGCTGTCATTGTCTTTAATAGCCTACACTGTCTGTGACGTCAATACTGAGAGAGAACCACATGAATGTAGATCTTCCACATTTGTGATGTTCAGAATTCTTTTCTTATTGATGTATAATGCTTATGTTTGTCTTTAGTTTATTAGTTTCAGTTTCATCAGATGTTGTCCTATCTGAGCCAAATAGTTTTAAGACCTGTTTTGATTAGTCTTATGTCGATTAAATATGTTTTGTATATATTAATTTTTCACTAAACAGCATGTATTTGCAGACTGTGTAATAAATAATAATAATAATAATAATAATATAATACAAAAAATGTTGGATTGTACTTTTACTGTTATTATCAACTATTGCTACTATTAATTATTTACACTGTCACCTTCCATACACAACCAAAAAACTATGTAAAAAAAATAAAATGTAGCAAATCATGTTTTTAAATTGCTATTGTCCTCTGCTGCCCTCCAGAGGATGTCACTTAAAAAATCTCAATTGCAGTTTCCACATACTCTGCTACATATAGCAAAGAATGATACTCCTGTGGTTCTATGGGGTATAATGGGGAATTATTGCTGTGGTTATTCATGTGGGTTTAACTAATATGTGTAATAATCAAATATTATATTGAAAAACACACACACACACGCACACACTGGTACTACTATTGTTCAATGGGTTTTCCATCAGTCCAGTTGAATTATACTCTGTTTCCTAATTAAAATGTAAAACTTTACTCCAATACATTTCCAAGAATGCTTTTTTATTACTTACGACAAAATAGTACAGACGGTGAGAAAACAGGTTTGATGAATCAACACATAGCGTTTGCAAACAGGTGCGAGCACAAACAGATGATTTTTATTTTTTTCCTTCATTCATTTAATCATTCATTTAACTTTACTTATAAAGTACTTTACAACCACCCAGCAGCAGACCAAAGTGCTGAACAGAAAAATAAGAATAAAAAAACACACATTATTCATAATACACATTTAAAACAAAGATAAGGCTGTGCATGAAAGGCATACATTATTCAACAACTCTCATATCAGGTGTCAATGGCCAAGGAAAAGAGGTAGGTCTTGAGATGAGATTTGAATAAAGACAGAGAAGGGGCCTGCCTAATGTGGAAAGGCAGAGCATTCCATAACTTGGGGGCAGCCACCCCAAATGCACGGTCACATCTGAGCTTACGTCTGGTTTTAGGGACTCTGAGAAGCAGCTGATCTGCTGATCTAAGGGTACGTGGCGGTATATAGGGGTGTAGCAATTCAGAGATATAGTGTTGGGGCAGAGTCATTTAGGGACTTAAAAACAAACAAAAGAATTTTAAAATGAATTCTATGTTGCACAGAAAGCCAATGAAATTAGTATAAAATGGGAGTGATATGCTCAAACATGTTTTTTGCCCTAGCTACAGATAGGCCAGAAAGGAACCACTTATTCCCCAGTATAGTGAATTACAATAGTCCAAACGAGTATTGACAAAGGCATGGATTATAGTTTCAAATTGTTGTCTAGAGAGAAATGGCTTTATTTTCCTCAGCTGTATCAGTTGAAAAAAACTTGACTTGACTATTGCCCCTATTTGATTGTCCAACTTTAGGTCAGAATCAAGTTTGAAGGTTTGTGATAACTGGTTTGATGTACTGGCCTAGGGCACTCAAATCAACCTTCCCAGTAGTATTCCTAAAAACCATAACTTCAGTTTTCTTCTCATTTACACTTAAGAAGTTAAGAGCCATTGAGACAATAAGAGCTTTAAGTGCTTTATGTCATCGAAACACTTAAGCAGTGGTCCGACAGTCTCACTTTTTTTAATAGGGACATAAATCTGGTTGTCATCGGCATACAGGTGAAAGGACATGCCATGCCTTCTAATTATCGACCCAATGGAAAGCAAATAGAGAGAAAAAGAAGAGGACCTTACACTGAGCCCTGTGGGACCCCATGCAACAGAGGGGAATTGGAAGATACATAATCTCCAATGCTGATCCTAAACGTCCGTCATTCCAGATAGGACCTAAACCACTCAAGCGCTACCCCTTTAACGCCCACCCATTTTTCCAACCGAGAAATTACAATTTCATGATCCACAGTGTCAAAGGCAGCGGTTAAATCAAGAAGCACCACCCGCTTCAGTCCCCAGAATCAGTAGATAAAAATATTTAATTAAAACTTTCAACAAGGCCAGTTCTGTACTGTGCAAATCCCATAAAGCCAGACAGGAAAATTTCAAGCAATTTGTGATCTTCCAAAAAAGTAATTAATTGATTACATACTACCTTTACAAGAACTTTTGACAGGAAGGGCAATTTAGAAATAGGCCTGCAGTATCCAGGACTATTTTTTAGAAAAGGTGGCACTTCTGCATATTTAAATTTTCAGGGAACACACAGAGGACAGACTACTATTTACGAGTGCTAGCACAGATGGCCCTAGAGTGGAAAAAAAATCTTCTTAGCAAATCGAGGAGGAAGAGCGTCGTACAGAGAACCTGAGGGCTTTAATTGACCAACAACCTGTTGTAACATTTTTCAAGAAGTTGTAAAAATTGCTGTAAAAATCTTCAAGTTGAGTTTGGGCTGTGTGATACAGCATCATCTGTGATAGTATTGTAGTGATAATGTGTGATCTGAAATTATCAAGTAGCCTAAATCACCAGATCACATAGAGAGTGAGACTATTTAACACAGTCAACATGCTTAGTTGAGAGTTATTGCTGTCACCTACTGGCGGTTTTAATTTCACATTTCAATTATTTGTCATGTTGTAAATTATTATTTGAATTTATGCAACATATTAATATGTTTATGTTAAAAAATTAGGTATTTTTATGCAACTGTAACTGCTTTTTTAAAAATGCATGCATGCCCCCTGTGAGATACAAAACAGCTTAAATTCATCTAAATGCTATTTTAAATGCAGGTACTAAAAACGATTTCGGTAACACTTTAGAATACTGTATCTTACTTACTGCATAACTAATAAGAATTTACTGTGGAACTAATAGGTTGTTCTTTATTAACCCTCAAGTCACTACTATTAGGAATATGTGTTAACTACTCAGTAGGTAATAGCATTTTAAAATTGTATTAAGTAATAATTAGTTTATCAGTAACTATTAAATTCAGCCAGGACTCCTAAGGAACTACAGTTAAGTAACTACTAATTAACAGCGAGGCACCATGTCAGGTCATGGCCCTTTCTTCTTCTTTGCTACTAATGTTATTAGCTAAACGTATTACTGTTAGATCTGCAATGTAAATATTTATTAAATGTAAATAATTGCTGTAGATACCACATTAATGAACTGTTAATGTGAGAAGAAAGCTGTGTCTGAAAATTAATGGTGAATACCTTGCATATACCTTGACAGTGTCGCTCCAGCATCCACTGTCATTAGGTGTTGTCTGCAACCAGAAGCTCGGGATGGGACCCCATACCACTCTAAGTGCTCTGCCAACATACCTCAGGTATGTTTATGATTTTATATACATTATGTGTGTCTGTTTTCCTTAGGACATTTCACATCAATACTATAAAGTCAAAAGTTAGTTAACACATATTCCTTAGTAGCTAATAGTAGTGACTAATAAAGAACAACCTGTTAGTTCCACAGTAACTTCTTATTAGCTATGCAGTAAGTAAGATACAGTATTCTAAAGTGTTAACATGATTTCTTATGTTGCAATACCGAACGCAAAGTAACACATTTCCATTTTGCAGGTACTTGTACTTTTACTACTAAAGTACGATTTAAGATTTTAAAAAATACTTTTCGTACATAAGTACAGTAATTGTCCAATACTTTAAGACTTTTCCTCAAGTGATATTCTAAATGAATACTTCAGTTTCTACCAAAGTAATTTTCTGATAAGATATATGTTGCCTACTTTTACTTGCGTATGGCTTTTGGACACTTTATACACCAATGAATTTAGATTTAACCAGTCACTTGAAATTTTTAAGTTAAGGAGGTCTGAAATTTGTCCAGTGTAGATGTTGGGTTTTATGTGTTCAAGAAAGTTTGTAGAGTGTGGTCAGCAAACTTGACTTCCTCTGAATGATGTGGCAGAAGTTTTTTCTGTCTTTGCTTCAGAGCTGCAGCAGACTTAGCTTCAGTGTTGCGTGAAGGGAACAACATTTAGTCACTTCAACAACATGAAGATCATTCAGCTTCAGCTCTGTGAGTTATGAATATGTTTACACATACTGTACTTGTGTACATACTTGCAAAATGTATGCTTTACAATTGTTTTAAAAGATTAATCATGATGTCTGTTTTTTTTGTTGTTGTTATCATTTTTTTATTCTTTTAGATATATTAGCATGTTTTCAGTCTGCAGTGTCAGATCTTCTGACTGATCCTGGATCAAATGTGACGATAAACTGTGATCTTGATGAAAATGAGGTTTATT
>JAUYWG010000753.1:0-11873 GCA_034779775.1 Enteromius afrohamiltoni | reverse complement strand
ATTTAGTAGAAAGAGACCTGATATTCAGTAATCCGAGCTTAATCATTTGTTTCTCTGTATTATAAACAGCTTTTATTATTTGAACATCAATTAAATTGTTACTCTTGATTTTTTTGGGATGTTGTTTGTATTTTCTAGTTCGAGGAACAGACACAGTCTCTATAGTGTAATATGTAGGTGAAGAATTTACTATGTGCTGAGCATTAACTGACTGCGGTGACGTGAGCCGGCTAGCAGATGGTTGGTTTAGCCAGTCTGTTTGCTTCCTGTCCTGACATCGTACTTGCAAGTTCACACACCTCTTTAACATCATTTTTAGTGATCTCCGACTGGCGAAGTCATTGACGAACATCATTAGCGCCGATGTAAATAACAATCTTACTGAATCTACGTTTAGCATTAGCAGCACTTTCAAATTTGCCAAGATGTCAGGCTCTGCCAAGCTCTGGCTCCTGGAACACATTGTACTATGGTGGCTGGTGTCTCTTTTTTCACGTTCCATACAATAGAATCGGCAATTACTAGAGCTCTTTCATCAGGTTTCTCAGTGGGTGCATCACTGAGTGGGGAGAACCTGTTTGATGTTCTGATCAGAACGGAAGAGCGTTTTTTTGACCCATGACTATGCCATTTCACAGTCACCCACTTGCCCTGATGCTGCATGGGCTCTGAAGCCGGAACCGAACAATGTACATGAGCTGAACTATCCACATCCAAAGCCGTATCTATAGCCCTCACATTCTTACTGTCCTCAGGTAAAGTTTGGATGCGTGTCTCTAGTTGTAGAATCTTATCTGTCAGCCTAACTATATCCCTGCATTTATCACATGTGAATAAATGCTAACGAGCTGCACTCGCGGTTTTAAGAGTGAACGCGAACGATCAACAAACAGATAGGTTTGATATATACTATAGGAAATATCGAGGCAGTTAGGTTGTATATTTATCACTATAAACAGCAGCTAGTAATAGACAGAAAAACAAGGCTACGGAGCTACAAACACACGCTACAAACTCACAGCAAACTCTCAGCAGGCAGGAGCAATCGAGCAGGAATGATGGAAACAATGGAAACAATATGCCGATGCGATATACTGAAATTTTTATCTAGATACTTAAAATTTTAACTGCCACAACAGTTTTATTTATATTATGGCTTGTTTCCACTGAGCGGTACAATATGGTACATTACGATACACAGTTATGTCCATTTCCATTGTAAATGTTAGCAAAAGAGTGAAACATACCCCTTTTTTGGTACCCTTCCGTAAGGGAATCATCACTTCTGCGTGATACAAGGGAATCCCTTTCACTTGTTCCTCTGCTGACCATTAGTTTACTTACATTGGTTTATTTACATCAGCATTTACAAGTAAATATATAACAAATAAAAAAATGTAACAATGTGTAACCCACTAGAATATAATCCTAGGAATTTGTGGGTTAAAGTGTTCATTTTGTTTTTTTGTTAAATTGTGCTCTCTTTTAGAGCTAAGGTATTAATTAATATTAAGTATAAAGCTTGTATTTTCTAGTCACAGTATATGTGAGCTTGTGCCTTTAAGAATCAGCAAGGTTGATGTGTGTGTACAGGTGAAAAATGTGCTTTTTTCCAACAAGTTAGGTTGCCTTATTTTTCATTGGGTTTTTATGTGTTGGAATCCTCCCTCCCAGGAGAATCGGATTTTGTGATTGGTAAAACAAGAGGGGGACAGAGAGAACTCTCAGGAGAGTTGAGAAGAGCGTAAGGGAGAGTTGAGCGAGCGTTGAAGGGAAAAGGAGTTTGCAGTAGTTACTGTTTAGTTAATCGATAAACCATCGTTTTAACAGTAAGCAGTAAGTATACTGTGATTGTTTATACTCCGATTGTGGAGTGTATTTTGTTTTCTGTTTTTCCGTGTATGGTTTTCCGCCATTGCGGTTACTTTATTTGTTGAATGTAGCGTTTCTTTTTATCAGTATTGAGTTTGAGTTATCCTAAAAAATAACGAGTTATCAGAACATCAGGACTGAAATCAACCCGATTTCGTCGCGGGTTTCTTTTGGATCGAAGGAGACCAGATAGCGCCCCAAATCACCGGGAGATTTGGGGTCCCTCTGGCTGCGCGGGAGGCTGACACAGACTGGAGGATGACACCGAGCAGGACGGGGACTTAAAGGAGGCCTAATCCAGGATTCCCTTCGTGATTTTCCTTGCCCGGAATCACGGTATTTTTTGTTTATATTTGTTGTTTTCAGTAGAGTGAAGAGACCAATTTGCTTCTGTTTCTCTGGTCACCACGCACACGAGCAACGTTTCAGGCCTGCAACGGGGTGGGTTGAAAATTACTGGTGTGTGTGGGCTCACAAACGTGTAGTACAAGTTGTACTGTGTTATTCAGCTTGTTACTGTTCTAAAAGTATTTAACACATACGTTACAGTCCAAGTGATATGTTTCCTGTGCATTGAAGATTTTTGGTTCCTTAAGTAATTTAGAAGCTGTTATATTTTATAGTTGAGGCCATCTAACAAATTTAATTTGAGATCTGGTTGATTGTGTGATCACATCTTTATGTGAAATTTGTTTACTTTATTCATTTTTTTTATTTTCTTTAATTATTTTTTTTTCTACTTATTCAAGTGTTTCATTGGTTTTAAAAAGAGTTTATTTTGAAACAAAGGGAAGATTTGTTTGTATAGATTTATTTAATCTATCATAAAAACACCCATTGCAGTTAGTGACAGCAAAGGGGCCTAACTACAACATCTCGTAGGCAATAGAATATTGAACTTGGTGCTGTCTCTTACTTAATCAGTTAAACACTAGGTAGGGGGTGCTACAAATGTATTTCAAAATGTTATATTTATACACAGACAATAGTCATGTCTCAATGTGTGTTGTTTTTTGTCACTGCACTGCACTCGGCTAATTTTCAAAATATTACTGTTATTGTGTCATGAAGTGTAGTTTTCAAGTGAGTTTTTCAGGTGAGAATATAGTTGTTTAAAACTCAAATCTGCAGTTAATTAAAACTGATAGTGCCTATTTGATAGTTGGGTCTGTCGGGTCCGCCAGTGGCTGCCTTACCTCTGGAGACGTCGGTTCCAGCCGTAGAGTCTCCAGAGGCCCCATTGGTGGCTGTTCAACCCAAGGAGGTCTCTGAGTCACTGTCTGGTTGGCCCAGGTGGGCATGGCCGCTGTCTGATCGGCCCAGGAGGGCATTATCCCTGTCTGTTCAGCCCACGAGGGCAAGGTCAGTGTCTGTTCAGCCCAGTGGGGCATAGTCATGGTAAGCCCAGGTGGGGTTTCCCGCTGTTCGCTCCGCTCTGGATGTCATCTTCAGGGTCTGTTTGGCCCAGGTGGACATCGTCACTGCCTGGTGAACCCAGGTGGGCTTCACTGCCGCCCGCTCCTCCTTGGAGAGTGCCGTCACTGACTGTTTAGCCCCAGGGGTCATTCCCACAATCTGGGCAGCCCCGGATGGCATCTCAATCGTCTGCGTCACCCTGGCAGGCATTCCCGCTGTCTGGTCGGCCCTGGAGGGCATCTCAATCCCCTGCACTGCCCTGGAGGGCATCCCTGTCGTCTGTGCCACCCTGGAGGGCGTTCCTGTTGTCTGGTCAGCTCTGGAGAGCATCTCTGCTGTCTGGTCGGCCCCGGAGGGTGTTCTTGCTGTCTGGTCTGCCCCGGAGGGCATCTCAATCGTCTGCACTGCCTTGGAGGGCATCTCTGCTGTCTGATCGGCCCTGGTGGGCATGTTTCTTTGTTCCATGTGCTCCTCTTGTTCTCTGTGTTTGTATTTACATTCTGTCACCCATGTGCTTTCCTTAGTTTGTTGCTCCGACCCCTAATCAGTCCCTCACTCCCTGCCAGTCATGTTGCCCAGGTGTTCTCCTTTACGTCTTGATTATGTTTGTATAAAGGCAGTGTCCTGTGTATGCCCAGTTGTTGAATATTAACGTTGCTTTGTGTGTGTGGTTTGTTCTGTGCTTCGTCCAGTCTTTCGTGTTTCTTGAATAAATCCTTGTTCAAAAGTTATTCAGCCTCAGAGTCCTCCGTGTTTTGCTGGAGAAGTCCACGGCTCGCTTCATCACAGCTCGTCTGTGACAACTATAAGTTTGTTTTCTAAATATTAAGACATTTCAACCTTTTTCTCGTAACATATTGACTTCATTCTTATAGTTTCAACTTTACTCTCAAAATAATATGAGTTTAATCTTGTAATCTTGGCACTAAAACACTGTCGTACTTATAAACGCTCTTGTGGTACTTTAATGTCATAATGTCAATGTCATTGGTCGCTGCAGCGTTGCTTGAAGTTGAACATACCTTTTAATTTATAAACTGTTAACAGTCGTCAGCTAGAAACTGGGGAGGCCAAAGTCCGGCAAGGCGATATGTGATTGGCTTACGGGTATGTGATTGGAGATACGTTATTGGCTCATATTATGTGATTGGCTTACGGGTACACCAATGATTTTAAACTTCAGACAAGTGCTCCCCCATGAGAAAATAAATGCTTTTCTATTGTGCCCCTCCGGACTCTGTCTACAAAGCAAAGTGAAGTAGCAGAGTTTGGTATTACCAGGCTAGTTCAATAGTTAAAATAGTCAAAATATTAGAGGGGAAAAAAATTATAAATCCCCCCCATCAAAAACAGTATGTGCATGATTTATGTGTATGAGTAATTCATTACTGTTTTGTAACCCAACGGTTGTGGGTTTGAGTCTCAGGTCTGTCAGGGAATGTAGGTGGTGGGAGTGAATAACCAGCGCTTACACAGGACTGATACCTCAATTTGATAAGTAGCCTACGCTTGCTGTGAATGAAGGTTGTTTCTATAAAGGTGGGCAATTCAAATTCAAATTCAAAATTCTAATTTTATTTGTCACATTTACATACATACACGGTATGACATGTGAAATGTATTGCACGACTGCCCCAACAAGTTGACAAATTATTAAACAATTAAAATGGCAAAATAAAGGTAGAATATGAAAATAAGTACAGTAAATAAATATAATATAACAAAATAACTAGCAATAAAATAGAATAAAGGTAAAATTGAATATGAATATATAAATATAAGTAAGTATGTGTACACACAATAAAATTAAAATTAAGAGTGAAGTAGTGAATTGATCTTCCACAATCTTCATGGCCTTGGTCCAGCACGTATGTGGTAGATCCTCTGCTGCTTAGTGCTGAAGTCCACTATCAGCTCCTTTGTATTGCTGACGTTTAGAAGGAGGTTGTTCCTTTGGTACCAGTTCTCCACATTCCTAATTTCCTTCAGGTAGGCCGTCTCGTTGTTATCAGAGATCATATGTGTACAAAGAGTACAGCAGGGGGCTCAGAAAACAACCCTGGGGGGCTCCAGTGCTGAGAGTGAGTGAGGCTGAGAAGTGTCCCCCCATCCTTACTACCTGTGGTCTGCCAGTTAGGAAATTACAGATCCACTGACACAGAGATGAGCTGAGACCCAGATGCTCCAGCTTGGTGGTGAGTGTGGAGGGAGTTATGGTGTTAAATGCTGAGCTGTAGTCGAGGAAGAGCATTTTAACATAATTCCCCCCTCTAGTGTCCAGGTGAGTGAGTGATGTGTGGACGAGATCATCTGTAGACCGGTTTGGACGGTATGCAAACTGTAGTGGATCAAGTGTGTCTGGTAGAGAAGATATGATGAAGTCTTTGACCAGCCGCTCAAAGCACTTCATCACTACTGAGGTGAGAGCTACAGGGCGATTGCCATTGAGGGAAGCAGGATGAGGTTTCTTTGGGACAGGAACAATGATGGAATCTTTGAAGCATGTGGGGGTCACTGATTAAGATAAAGAGAGGTTGAATATTTCTGTGAATACAGGTGCTAGCTGGTCTGCACAGGCTTTGATAATACGACCTGAGATGCCTCTGGTCCTGCTGCTTTCCTGTTGTTTACTCTCTTGAAGGCTCTCCTCACGTCATGCTCGGAGATGATGAACGTGTTTTCGGTGCTGGCAGTGTCTTCCTGTCTGCAGCCGTTAGCGCCGCTAACATTAGCATCGTTAGTGTCTTTGCAGCCTCGAAGCGATCGTAGAAAGTGTTTAGCTCATCTGCCAGAGTCACGTCCGCGTTCATCATACCAGATGTTGGTGCTTTATAGTGCATTATTGGCCCTGCCACAGGCTCCTAGAGTCACTCTGTTGGAGTTGTGACTCCAGTTTCCTCCCGTAGTGCTGCTTTCACCGCCTTCCGCACGTTATATGACGCTGCCTTGTATGGGTCCATGTCCCTTGATGCAAATCCCACGTTGTAGGCAGTGGTGCGAGATTTCAGAGCGTCGCGGATGGTTTTATCCACCCACGGCTTCTGGTTGGGAAATGTTCTGATAGTTGTTTTCTGTGCGGTATCATCCGTTAGTTTGCCAATGAAGTACCTCACCTCCGCTTGTGGTGTAATATAAACGTCACTGACTATGACCGATGTAAACTCTCGAGGTAGATAAAAAGAACGACACTTGACGGATAGTTGTTCCAGGTTGGGTGTGCAGGAGCAAGTAAGGGGACCAACGCTCGCACTGTTGCACCAGCTGCTGTTCACCATTAAACACACAACGCCTCCCCTTGACGTGGTCCAGCACCGCAGAGGAGATTGCAGTCCCGAATGTCTCTCTGGAACTTTGCCCTGGCCCTGAGGTCATCAAGTTTGTTCTACAGTGACTGTTCATTGGTGAGCAGGGTGCTAGTCAGAAGTGTGCGGTGTGCACGGGCTCTCAGCCTGTTCCTGGTGCCGTCTCGTTTCCCACGGGGCCACCGCTTCACGTTGCGTCCATTGTTCTCCCTCAGAATCTCACTCGGCCAGCTCGGATCTGGGGTTAAAAGCGTTGAATTGTGAGTACATTGTATACCAATAGAAACAAGAGTGTCTCTATCATATTCAATGTACTCAGTGGTGTTGATTTTGCCGGTTTTAAAACACTGAAAACTTAAACAAAAACAAAGAAAAGGCGGTTAAAGCAGGTGCGACGGGAGCTGATCTCGCCAGCACCATCTTGAAGAATTCCAACTTTCAGTCGCAGTCTGGCACTTGGTTACAGAATCTGCTACTATTCAAACACAAGTTTGTAGCGGTGTAGAGTATTGGCTGTTGTTAATTGTTTCTTTAATCACAAAAGCAAACATGGAATTATGTTTACGCAGCATGGCATGATGCAATGCATAAAAAATATAATCAGTAATTATGTCCCCAATGGATGCAACAAATGCCTCATTTAAAATGGCTTTCATTGTTATTGTATTTCTTTTTTTTTTTTTTATGGCATCATGCTATGTTAAGGGGCATAACATTTCCGTCACATGCTTGAGGTATTCGACCAATCACAAGACACTGGATAGCTGACCAATCAGAGCACTTCTTGTTTTTTAGAATGATGAGCTATGTAAAAATGTACCCATTTCAGAAAGGTGGGGCTTAGAGGAAAGACAATACCATACAGTATGTGGAAATTCATGTGTTTTTTTTTTTTTTTTTTAACACCTTAAACCACATAAACGTATTGCATTACACCAAATACCTAAAATAATGTTCTTTTTAGATGTGGTACAGGTAACACTTTGCAGTAAGGGTACATGAATTACTATGAATGAATGCATAAATGAATGCATGAATTATGCCTTACTTCATGCAGTAATATTTAATGAATTATCAGGAACTAACATGATTTCAGAGTGTTTCATTCATGACTTCATGGATGAACTACACATTAATTAAGACCTTAACTAAGATGGGTACATCATCATGCTTTTATGATTTATTATGCATGATCATGATGTTTTCTTTGTTTGCAAGAAAGAGAAAGAAAGAGAAGAATTTAGTATCTACTTTGAATAAATCTGTAGTACATAAATTATGAATTTGTGCATAAAGCATAATTTTGTGCAGATAAAACTACTTGAATTACTAAATTAAGTTACAAAAATTCACATTACCTTGTTCATGCATAAAGGCTAGAACAGTCTTTCAAATAATGGGAGAACTAATGTTTTGTTGTTGTTTTTAAATAAGTTAACAAGTATGTTCCTAAAACCCTTCCAGGTAAATGAACACACCCCACCACTGGCCAGTCTAAGCACATAACATGTGAATTCTGTGAATCATTAACTAGGCATTAGTTTCTCATAGCTTCATTGTGTTTGTGGCCCCTCAACTAAAGTGGTGACCAGACCCAAACAATGGCCAATCACAGCACAGATTGTAAATTCTGTTGACATCCAAATACAGTACTCATCACTAAGTAAGCATTAGTTTCTGATGACTTCATCATGTGTGTGGCCCCTCAACTAAAGTAGTGACATTGTACTGAATACCAGTATTTTAATAATGATGGCATGTAAAATTAAATGAATATCAAAATGAAAGTGGAAGCTTGTGCACACAACGTACACAAAATACAAAAGGAATTTGATCTTAACTTTTTTATTCTTAAACAGTATAATCCAGTTAAATCAACAGCAATATCTGGGAAGAGAAGGAATTCAGTACTATAACTGGCAAAGTGATCTCGTGATAATTTTTACTTATTTCATGTAAAATGTGGTTCAACAAAATATATAATTTCCTACATTTTCAGAGGCACTGAAACGTACAATACTGACATATTTACAGCATCTAAACAAACCAATACTTAAGTATTTTCAGCATTTCAACCTACAATACTGACACACTGACGACACCTAGAAATTAATCCTTGTGAATATTGAAATTGCCATATTAGTTTTATTATTATTATACTCCACTGTCATATTCATATGATTTCTGTCAGCACTCAAAGAAACAACTACTTAACAGTAAACTAAATATTTAACTAAACTAAACAATAAAATGAATAATATTACTGCAGATGTTTAAACATTTCTTATCACGTGATATTTACTGTGTTTTCCGTGGGACACAAAGGCGTTTTCTCTGACACACTGTGACTGAACATAAAACCATAAAGTACACCAAAAAGTACAACAATTACAAATGTTTGTCAGTGCGCTGTAATCCAAGTCTTCAGAATCCATGCGACTCAGCGGAAAAAAAGCAAATACAAGGCTTTTGTTACGAGGCTGAGAGATGACGAGGCATGCAAATTTAAATGCAGAGTGTTTATTGACAACAGGGCAAACACAGACAGGCTGGGTCATCACCGGCAATCAACAATGGCAGAGGCAAAGAGAGAGAGTAGTCAGAGTCCAGACGTGGGTCGAAAACGAACGGCGAGTCCAAAGGGAGAGGCAAAAGCAATAATCCAAAATGAGAGCAAGGGGTCAGTAACAATAAATCCAGACATGGAAACCAGGACACAAAAGAACACGAAAGAAAATACAGGACAGTTTGACAGTGCAATGGACCGTGGAGACAGACAAAACACTTCCGGGTTCCGTATGTGAATTCAGAGAGAATTATTATTTTCAGCGATTGACAAATTAATTTCAGCTCTTCAACTCATACAAACTTACTATATTTTGCTAGAGAGGACTGCAACTGCAGCATAATTTTCAACCTGATCTCACAGAGTTGCGTGAACTTACCACAAACTCTTAATGCATAATTCCGTGTAAGTGTCACGTAATCATCAACAATTCTGTGATACTACCATGCAAAAGATTACAATGTAATTCAGTGACAGGCATCAGCCGTGATCCACTCACGGATTTTGATTCAAATATTAGGTAATGATATTGCCAGTTGTTATAATTCATGGAGGAGAGGAGTCGAATTCAAATACAAGCTGTATTTATTAGGCAAGCACAGGAGACCGACAAACAGAGTTGTGATCAGCCATACTCATCAGGGTCGAGGCAATAGAGTAGTTAGAGTTTGTAGCAGGAGTCAGTCGAGGAGCAAACAGTATCCAGCGGCGAAGCAATAATCAGAGTCCAAAAACAGTCGTAAACAGAAATCCAGATAAACATACACACTGAGAAAACGTGAACAAAGAAACCTCCTAAACACACTCCTAGATAGTACAAAGAACCACACTGGGGAGCAGACAAAGTGAGACTTAAATACACACACATATTAGACAGTGGGGCGGAGACACAGGATAAACTCTAAGGCAACAATTGACATGGGCGGAGGCATGAATGAACTACTACGACAACAGACAAGGGGCGGAGACATGAGTTCATTGACAAATTCCGGGTTTGAGAAAAGATAAACAAAACACAAAGAGTTCATAGGGCGTTTTGTAGTGCCATCCTGTGGCTAAGGCTGGCACATCCAACCTGATCCTCAACAACTTGTTAGTAATGTTTTTTTCTACTGCTTATGGTCAGTTTTTGCAATAAATACCTGTGACTGCGCTTATTTTGTCTGTGTGTGTTTTATATTGTTTAGATGTTGGTAGGTTTAGGGTAAAGGTGGGGCTAGGTGCTACAATAAAAGTATAAACTTAATATCAAATGAATTTGGTTATCTGTGAGTGGATCACGGCTGATGCCTGTCACTAAATTACATTGTAATCTTTTACATGGTAGTATCATGGAATTTTCGGTGATTACGTGACACCAACATGGAATTATGCATTAAGAGTTTGTGGTTGTTTCACGCAATTCTGTGAGATCAGGTTAATACTTTTGGTACTGATTTTAACATTTTTGGCAATAATGTTTTTCTTGTACTGTACAGAGGTAGTTATGGTTAGTTTTAGAGGTATGGTGATAACACTCAAGCTCCAGCAAACTGTGTGTGTATGTTTTGTGTCGGTTCTTATTCATGGACTCTTGTCACTGCCCATCTCATCTGTTGTCATGGTTTCCCATTGATGTCTCTGCCCCCCTTGTATGTTGCCATAGCCACTCATGTCTAGTCTCCTCCCACTGACCTAGTTTTTACAAGTGTCTGTTTGTAAGGTTGCTTGTCAATGTGGATGTTACCCTGTATTCTCCCTTTGTAAGCCATTCCTGTTTTTCGTGTCTCTCCATGTTTCCCTGTCTGGATTATCGACCTCACCTGCCTTTGGGTATTTGCCTTCGTCTCTGCCCTCTTGGATTAAGTTTGCCCATTGCCTGATCTTCGCCACATACTCTGGATTATTCTATTGCCTTTGTCTCTGATGCCCCCGTTTGCCATTGTCGACTTCACCTGTGACTGTACTTTGAGTGTATGAATAAAAGTTTGCAAGTGGATCCGAATGCTTCCCGTCATCTCATTCGTTACAGATTGACGAGTAGGGCTGCACGATTTGGAGAAAAAATCTAATTGCGATTTTTCTGATCAAAATTGCGATTTAAAATGCGATTTACTACTATTTCATAAAAGAGCTACAGGTTTGTGGTGGTTTTAACAGCACCAAAGAAAGACCAAGCATAATCCCGAAGTATGCTACACTGTAAAACTGTTTATTTAAAACCTCTTAAACATTGCCATTTTTTTAAATAACGTTGTCAGTTGTCATGACAAACTAAGAAAATAACTACATATCTTAAATAAAATTAAATTAACAATTATATATAAAATATTAATTTTAAGAATCCAAAAACACTGCAAACAATTTAACATCAATAAAACACTGATGATAACCTACATTAAGGTTGAAACAACATAAATGTTTTTGCCATTGAAAGTGCAAACTGCAAAGAACATGAATAATTCTAAAGGTCAACAAGAAAACCTTCACAATTAGATTGTGTTAAATTTTTCACATTGTAATGTGCTTAAAGATTTTTTGACAAAAAGAGCAGCATATCCACTCTCTCTGGTTTGAGGCATGACCGTTGACAAGTTACTATATTGCCTGCTGCACTGAAGAGTCTTTCCGACGGTGTGCTTGTGGCAGGAACACACAGGTACCTGCTCAACCTGGGAAAGTTAACCTGGTGCTGTTTCCACCAGGTCAGGGGATTCTCTTCTCCATCAATCGTTGAT
>JAUYWG010000752.1:0-11876 GCA_034779775.1 Enteromius afrohamiltoni | reverse complement strand
TCTTGGCTCATCTGAGCACTCAGTGAATGGGAGTCTATGGGACTTTTTCCAATTTTAATCGCAATTTTTACAAAAATCGTACGTCGGATCAGTCTGAAAAGATATAGCAAACCGAGTCAGACCAGTCTGAAGGTCTGGACTGAGTTTGGTGGTTCTAGCTTAAAAGCTCTAGGAGGAGATAGTGTTTTTAGCCAACTTAATAATAACCAGGTAACATAGGAAACCAATTACTTATTAGCATGCCTAATATTAAACATATTGTATAGTTTATTAATTTGTATTTACAAAGCACATAATCTATATCCCTAATCCTACCCCAGGATTTCTATAACGATATAAATTTTGGCTTGGTTTGCATGTGCAGACTGATTGGTTTTCGAAAACGCTCTTGAAGTACAAATCAATGCAATATAAAAATCTTAGCACGTATAGTCACCCTATTATATGTATTTCTTATGTTTCTTTTTGGCAGTGGCATCATTTGCAATTGAAACTTACAATTGCATGTAAAAGTTCATAAAGTTAAATGCAGAGGATGTTATATAAATAGTGTTATATATAAATATATATTATAGTTAGTGTTATTATATAAATATAATAAAAAGCTTGCAAAAAAACTAGTTCCCACCCCATGCCTTGGTACTAATGTGCACCCTTGAGAAGCTGAAACATTGATAAATTATGCTTTTGAGGGTGCTGCACCAGTGATTAGTAAGGTTTAGGTTAAGGTTTAGTTTATTTATATAGCACATTTACAACAGTCACACAACTGACCAAAGTGCTGTACATTTAGGAACATCATCATAATATAAAAATATTATATTTAGCCAAAAGAAGCACAACAGAGAAACATAAAAGTAATTTGTATAAATATGTATATACGTATACATATATCTACACACACACACATCTAGGTAGGCAAAAAGCCTAGTAGGCCAGAGAAAACAGATGTGTTTTTAAGAGAGATTTAAAAATAGTCAAACTAGGGGCCATTCGAATTTCAATGGGCAAATCATTCCAAAGACGAGGCCCAATTATAAACAACGTCAGGACTGGCAAACAGCGTTATAAGAGGCAGAGGCAGAAGAGTAAACGATAATCCAGGAACGGGTAGAAGTCAGAAACAGGTAATCCAAACATCAAGAAACACGGAGAATGAAACACGGGAAAAACACAAAACACAGAGTACATAGAAAGCTGGAGTATCACACACAGTGTTTAGTTGATAGCTCCAGCTGGGCTTGACATTATCAATCAATATTGACTAGTTACTGTATACCAAGAAAGGTCTACAAGGTCTACCATAAAATGTATCACTTAACCAAGTAAGCAGCATATCTTCATGACGTACAAGACATGATATAAACATGCAAAGGCATTGTGCAGAATGATGCAGGGAATGGCTATTATGATTCTGATAACAAACATATGATGAAATTTCATGTTTTCCTTTCTTTTTAGGTTGTTACTAGCTGTTAATGCATAAATAAGATCCCTACAGCTGCAAAGACTAAAATGTCAAACCCAAAGAGATATTCTTTATAAAAGTTAAGACTAGACTAGATTCGGGTATAATGAAATGAGGAAAAATGTTGTCATGATATTCTGATGCTTATTTCATGAACACACAAGGCATGCTGCATTTATACGCTATCCACATTCAAAGATAGATGTGTTTTTTTACATTAAAAAAATGCAAGATTAACATCACATTAAAGAGCAATAAAATCTGTGTTCAAAAAGTGTTTATGATAACAGTACTTCATGCAACATTTAAAACAATAAAAATGGCACTATGAAAAATAAAATTAAAACACTGTATTGCAAGTATCCCTCCTCTGCAGACCATGGAACTTGTAGCTTGAGCCCCAGGGAGGAGCTCCTGCAGCGTGAACTCAGAGGAACGGTCCTGCAGCGTGAAGAGAGACAGTATCTGGACTCGGATACAGTTCCACTGGCCATGATTCAGAAATTGGATTGGCTCTATGGGCTGTGATTCAGAAGCAGGATTCAGGGACAGCTCCTCTGGCCATAATTCTGGAACTGGGCCTAGAGGCTGTAGACAGGAATCCACAGGGAATGGAATCAGCCCTCCTGGCCGTGAATGTGGAACGGAGTCAATGGGGAACTGGGTTGGCTTTCCTAGCCGCAAATTAGGAACGGGACTCGGGACCGGCTCTCCTGGCTGTAAATCAGGAACAGGACTCAGGCCCAGCTCTCCTGGCCATAAATCAGAAACTGGATTTGGGATCGGCCCTACTGGCCATGATTCAGGGATTGGAATCGGGAACGGCTCTTCTGGCAGTGACTCAGGGACTGGGTTCAGTAACGATTCTCTACTGAACGGATTAACCCTACTAGCCAGGATGCAAGGGCTGGGGTCTGGATCGGCTCTCCAGACTGAAACACTGGGGATGGCTTGATTGGCCGAAACTCTGGGACAGACACTGTTGGTTGAAACAGACAAACTGGAACTTTGGGGATTGGCATCCTTGGGCAAAATTTGGGCTATCGCAGGGCTCTTTTTGCCGACCTCACTGATTGCATGGCAGGGTCGAGAATTTTATACCCAAGTTGTTGGGTTGGGGAACTGACACTCCTGGCCGGGACTCTGGAAGTAGATTTGAGAACAGTCTACTGGCTGACCCCTTGGGACTGGAAACGAGAATGGTTTCACTGGCTGTGGTTTAGGAACTGGATTGGAGATCGGCCCTATGGTTTGTGTGGAACCTCCCAGCCATAAGGCCTGGTCCATGAGCTGGATGAGTGAGCCCCAGATTCTACGAACTTCTCAACATACTCATGTTGGGACAGACATCTTAGACGCGGGTTTGGAGAAGAGCCAGATACATTTGCGGTTATGGGCTAAGCTTCTGTAACTCTCAAACACAGGACTCAGAGGACAAGGTAAGTTCAAAGTAAAATGTGTTTATTTTGAACACATCAACAAACAAAGGAAACCGAAACTGTGGCTCAGGGCATAAGCAGGCATTCGTATAAAGAAACTGAATCTTTAGTGGGCGATCTTCTGATCGCTAACACAAACGAGACTCCTTAAGATCAGAGCATTCACATATGGATTTTCTTACTCAATAGTTGGCGGTTCGTCACATACAGGTAAATCTCTCAGGTAAGTGAAACCAGCTTTCTTGGCGATTTCCTGATCGCTTCTAACTCCATCCAGTGCTACAGACTCATGCTAGTATACAAGGTGAGTATTCAAGGGAGGTATATTGCGGTTCGCTTACGTCATGTCAAATCCAAGGATCAAGGTGTTCGGTGCAGGTAAGTCTTTAGTATATATCAAAACTGATATTTTTCTCCTACACGTGTTGGCGTTTTTTTATTCTTTCATGTTTACAAAAGGGACATCTGAATGATGCACCATTTTACCTTTAATCAACAAGGAATTGATCATGATGACACCCTTAATGCAAAAAACTGAGAAATGCTGACTCTGCTGCCGGCAGCTCACATGCATGAGTGTTAAGGTTGCACCCTGATAAAAAGGCTGATCGGCACAAAGTATTTTATGTATTTTGAAAATACAAAATACTCATCCTAAATGTATTTAAATACAAAATACATTAGATTTTCCCCAAAGGCTTTAAAATACAAAATAGTATTTTGTATTTCAAATACGTATTTTAAATACATTTATTTAAAATACTGCCCATCCCTGGATGCTGTATACCAGTGAGATGAATTAGAGAGCAATGAGTATTATGGTCAGCAGGCAGTTGTTTGGACGTGGACGATCTATGGCTAGTCCAGATTCACGGAAGGGCATCGGGCTTAGAGCAAAGGGTAATCAGAAGAGACGAGCATGTTGGAGACGCCAACAGGGCAGAGGGCTCACAGCGGCCTGGAGGCAAAACTCACAGACGGCAAAAAATTGACAGTGACAGTCCAGTTAAACTCAGTTTAATCCAAGCATCAGCAGTGTGAGATGGAATAATCCAAGACAGCCAAGCAGAAATGCGGAGCAACGTGCAGCAGAAACATACAAAACATACCAGTCCAGGTACAAAGCGGCAGTCGCACAGCGTTCCCATCCAGGAACCAGAAGTGCTTGGTCACCATGTAACGTAAATGTTTGTTAACCATGCTGGCTGTCTTATTTTGCTAATATAAACATTATATTATATCAGCAACTGAAAAAAAAAACAATTGCTGTTGTTAAGGTAATTTAAGGTTTTTCCTGGAAGGCAAAAAAAATCTGTAAAGTCACCACATTATAATTTTTACATCTACAGCGGGTAAAATAAGTATTGAACGTGAAACCACGTATAAATATACAGATTTATAAGGTGCTTCTAACATAAAATTTCACCAGATGTCAGTAACAACCCAAGTAATGCATCCATACATACAAAGAAAAGAAAACAAATAAGTTCAGAAGTTATACGTAATAAATCAAAATGACACAGGGAAAAAGAATTGAACACACAATGCAAAGCTAAGACACTTGCTGAAATACATTAGTACCTGTGCCCTGACAGTGAAAATTAACATTTGCTGGTTTAGTCCCAACACCAAGATGATGGCAGATGAAACATTGGTGGACATTTGAGCAAGACAATGGGTCTAATTCACTAATAGTTCACTAAAAGTTTTTTGTATTTATTCGCACATTTGAACTTCTCACAAAACCTTTCCGCCTAATTCACAACGTGCGTACGCACATGAGCTTGTTCTTGATTTGCAGGTAAGAAAGCTGTCATTCCATTTAAACATGATGAGAAAATGAAATAGACATATCTTGAATCAAAGGGACATTTAACAGCAAATATTCCACTTGACTTTTGGCAAAAAATGAAAATCCAGAATGAACTAATTCAGATGCCTCATAAGGAGAAGTGATTTTTTTAATAGCACTGAAATGGTCATAACTTCATAATTTCCTCTCAGGGATTTCTGCTGGCAGTGTTGGTGTTCATTTAGTCTATTGACAATGCCTAAGCTGTTCCATGACCTGGTGTTGTCACGATCAGCGGATGTGCCAGTCCAGCTCTGGATAGCACTTCAGCTATTCATGAACTTTATGTGTCTTTTCGCCCTGTCTTACGTGCCCTTGTGATCTTTGTGTTTTTTTGTGCCATGTGCTCTGTTTATTTACCTGTCAGCTTCCTCATGTCTCTTATTTGCAACTCCGCCATCTTCATTAGCGTTCACGCTCTTCCAGCCTTGTTTTGTCCAGGTGTGTTTGATTAGTCACTGTATAATTTCACTCCCCATGTCTTGATTGTTTGTTGGATGTTAACGTTACATGTTGGTTAGTCTTGCTCTGCGTTTCTCGTGCATATTCCTCGTTTGTTTTGTTATGTTTAAATAAATGTCAAAGTTTGCCTTGATTCCTGTCTTCGTGTCCTCTCTGTTCGCGAGGAAGCGTGAGCTTTACGAGCTCTCAGCGTGACAGGTGTGATCTATACAAACAGTATAAAAAAATGATCATCCTTAAAATAACACAATTAATCATTCATTAAAGTGATTCTGAAGATATAAAGTTGATGAAAGAAAGACATCTAGTTGGCTATATATATATATATATATATATATATATATTTATATACAGGTCCTTTTCAAAAAAATTGCATTTTGTGAGATAGGAATTTTGGGTTTTCATGAGCTGTATGCCAAAATCATCAATATTAGAACAATATAAAAGGCTTGAAACTACTTCAGTTGTGTGTAATGAATCTAAAATATATGAAAGTCTAATGTTTATCAGTACATTACAGAAAATAATGAACTTTATCACGATATGCTAATTTTTTTAAAAGGACCTGTATACAGTGCTTAACAAATTCATTAGATCACTAACCTAATTTGTGCCACAGCTGATATACCAATTACCAATAACCATTTTTGCTTCTGTAATGGCCACAGTAGTGTTTCTAATGTTAAAATACAATAATTATTGGCATTTAATGTATTCAAAGACACATGGTACAAACGTTTTGTTAAAAACCAAACTAGACAAGGGTGTGTTTATGGGGGTCTTTTTTTGCCAGGAATATAGTTGTTTCTCTGGCAACAGCAGTAAACAAAGCAGTGTAGTATGTGACTTTGAAACTTGCAGCACTCATGTTTAATCAATTGAACCATTGCCTTTTGAAGTGTAATCTACCACCCAAGTCTTCTGTCACTGCAACTTTCTGAACAGGTGAACACACACACATAGCATCAGGAGGGTTGGCAGGTATGGTAATTATATTATTAGTGTAAAATAAGAAAGAAGGCCTTTTAGTGCCTTTTTGTCTTGTCTTCATTTGAGACCAGTGTTTTCACTTTTAAACCCTGGTGCAGGTTAGTTTTATAATATCAGTCTTTGGTTTATACTTGACACAAACTGATACAGCTCAGAGACTTCTCATTAACATGTACATTATGATGTAAATGTCATTGTATTCTATCGTCATTGTATTGTATTGTATTGGTATGTTTTTTCTGTTCAATGCAATGCAAGGTGACCGCCAATCAGAACTGGATGTTGAGGGGTGTTTTGAACCAATGCTTACAATAATAATATTTCTCAAATAAATGTTTGTGATCAGTGACTAAAATCAAAATGAATGCACAAATATTTCGAAATTGAATGCTGTTTGTTGCTAGTGTTATTACCATGTTATTGGTTTACAACTGTAAAATAATATTTTACATGTTACCATTTACACAAGAAACTGATTATAAAAATCACATATTAAAAAGTCAGCAAATTGCAATTTCTGTTTCTTGAGCGTGTATAATGACGTATTTCATTGTTTTTAGGGAAAATCCCCACAACAGTGTGATATTATGTAACAGTATTGTGACATGTCTTGTCATAGAGCCACATGCTTTGTTGAGCCTTTAAATTCAAATATTACAGCTAAATGTATTATGTTAGTATTTTGCCTTCACACTTAACAAGGCATAACTGTTTAACAAGTTGATCAAATCCAATATAGCTTGATTCAGCAGCTCTTGTGTCTTCTCTTTCAGTTCTGTGTTGAACATCAGTAAAGACACAAAGTTTGAGACAAGACAATACAGGTTCTATTGTCTTGGACAATACAATACAATACAAATACAATGATTTCAGTTTCAGCCCTCTTATTGAAACATATTATTTGATGGTTGGATTTGGCTATTTAACTAAAATAATTATAATGCAGTAAAACTATAGTTAACAATGCATTTGTTACAAGGGGATCAAAAGCACATTAAATGTTACTTTCTAGAAGCTTTTCAGAAAAGTAATTGCTGACATATTATTTGCATGCCCAGTGGGTTGGGTTTGGTTTGGTTTCTAACCACTGTTGCATTCTTGTAAACAGTTTTACTTAGCTTGAAAACCACAACAAGCCACATTTGTCGAATCAGTCAATCAGGTTTCTTTTTCCTGTTAGCTATGTTCATATCTGTCATGTTGAGATAGACCCCACAGCTCAGGGAAGAACCTTCAGAAGACTGAAGAGCAACTAACGGATGGAAATCTCTCAATACCCTCAATAAGCTAACATGAAGACAGTAGCTAAACGTGTTTGTGACTTGAAACTACAGATAAGTTTGTTTAAATGAAGCTAATAGCTTGAGCTGCTTTTATTGCTATTTATTCTATTATAAAGTCGGCAATAGGCATGTAATAAATATGCTATTACAACCTTAGACAATATTAGTTGTTAATTGTTCAAAATAAAGATGTTGTGACTCCCACTGATTCTATTTAGAAATAATTATCATATGCTATCCGTTTATTATACATTTAAACATTATGCATTTAACTTATCATGCGGCAGAATTATTATTTATATTACAGTTTTATTTTGATAACCATGTATTTTTAATTCATAATAATTTTTGTTGCTGGTCTTTGGAGGAACTTCGTTAGATGGCGCTCTTGTTGTTAGTTCCTGGTTAAATTACGGTTTTCATGGTGCGTATAAATATTACATTATGATAAAATATTGCATGTTATATTCATATTTTCAGGTTTTCTAACTATTAATCTATCCTAACTATTAAAAAAGGTATTAACAATATTCAGTAACTACTGAAACTTTTATAGCACGTAACATTGTCAGCAGTGCTTCTTGGCTACAAATGATCAGGCTGTTAGCCTAGCAGAAGTTTTTGTAAATCGCTGCATGTTGTATCTGTGGTTAGTCTATAGAGCCTATAAATTGCTAAAATCTTAGGTTTGCTATTATTACTTCTATTATTCACTATTATTTATGTTTAGTTGCAATTTTTGTTAGCTTCTGGTTTTGGGCACTTGTTCATTCGTCAAGATGCTTAACCATTTAAATTGAGGCCAATAATGAGGCCTTTTGAATATTATTTTGTAACACATACATCAAACATGCTTTATACAACTTACGATGTAGTGTTTAAAGTTCTTGTCTAGAAGCCTAAGGTTGGAAACCTACCAGACCAATCCATAAGCGATTGTCACTGCATATGATAAACTGATTTTTTTTTTCACTTAAAAAGTGTCACAATAAAACATGAGGTTTAAACATACAGTATATGACATCTTTTGAGGAGTTTAAGTCTTTATTATGACGAAACTTTCTTATAAGTCACACTCTGGATTAAGGTCCGGCTAATGTTTTATTTGCATTTGTTTTCAAGGGTACATTACACTGCCTCCCTTATCAACCCTCATTGGGTCAGATTAAGGTATATTTGTGTTTATTTGTGAAATGTATATTTGTAAAATCTTCATATTTTTGTAAAGTACTTCATAACTTGAACATCTGAAATGGCATATTTAGACTCCTGTCCAGTGTGTAGACAACCATAAAGGATCAGGTGGAGTGATAATAAGTGACCGGGAGATGTTCTCCATGAATAAACAGCACCTGGTAGGTTTACATGCTTTACTACTTCTTCTCCAAAACCAAATGACTAGCATCTTAGAATACTAAGACTGGTTTTGTCTTCTGCAGGTGGAAGTTCTTCTCTCTAGAGGTGAAATACTCCATCAGACTAGGTCTGTTGTAACGGCAAGTGAAGACAAGAAAGAAAAATGCCTCCTAAGATCTTAACATCTCACCCTTTATACTTAAAATAAATGAATTTAACAGTAATCCCTGTCTTCTGTGTCTTTCAAGAGGTCTAGAGCGACTTATATGTTTAATATGTTGATATGAATATGTTGCTTCCTGAATAAAGGAGCAGGAAATCTGTTAAAATTAAACATCCACAAAACTAGACATTCATACCACACTGTAAGTACACTACTTTCGTACCAACATAGTGAGTGCATTAATAAATACTGGGCTCATTGACTCACTTACCAATATCACTTATACAGCTAGTCTAGTGCACTTGTTTTTGAAAAACCCAAAGCTGCAGGGATGACAATAAAAAGGGTAGACCTGGAATTTTAGGCACATAAGCATAATTAGTTTTATTATTTAACACTTTCCATTTAAAGATTAGCCCATTAGTCCCATCCATAAATCATATTCACTTATAATTGATAGATTTTTAACTAAATTAATAAATGTATAATGCCCCCCAGTCTGACAAAGCAACTTGCTTTAAAATTTAACAGCAAAATTAGAGTAGCTATGCAGGCAGATTTAGCTTAAAAAAAAAAAAAAAAAAAAATTATATATATATATAAATATATATATTTACAACTACATGTATACTAACTCTCAGTAGACTGTTAGGGATTAGTAGAATAAGTTGACATATACTTGCAAATGTCTGCTAGTATGTTGTGAACCCATCAAAATAAAGTGTTAATATGATATATATATATATAAATATATATTGTCACAGGGCTTAGAGATGACGAGGCGTGCAAATTCAAATGCACAGTGTTTATTGAGCACAGGGCAAATACAGACAGGCTGGGTCATCACCGGTAAACAATAATGGCAGAGGCAAAGCAGAAGAATGGTCAGAGTCCGTGCATGGGTCGAAACAACTAGTAAACAGAGTCCTAGGGGAGTAGCAATTGGCAATAATCCAAAACGTGAGCAGTGGTCAGCAGCGATAAATCAAAACAGAGAAACAATCAACGAGAACACAGGTGGGAGTACTAGACAGGATGATAGTGCAAAGGACCGTGGCAAAATTCAAACACTTCCAGGTTATATACACATAAAACTAGGTCAGTGGGAGGAGACTAGACATGAGTGGCTATGGCAACATACAAGGGGGGTGGAGACATCAACTGGAGACGTGAAAACAAATGAGATGGGCGGTGACATGAGTCCCTGAATGAAAACAGACACAAAACATACACAGTGTTTTTCCCCACTGGCTGTGTTTGAGAAAACTATTGCAAAAAACTATTGTTTAAAACAACAAGCTTTAAAAACTCATTTTTTTCTAACTGGTGAAAATTATAAATTATAAAAATTGTATATTAAAAAGTTATTTGCAGATTAAGGTTTCTGTATAATGACCATGGAAAACACATATTTCATTGTTTTTAGGGAAAGTCCCCACAACAGTGTGATATTATGCCAGTATTGTGACATAGAACCACATGCTTTGTTGTCACACTTTTGTTGCATACTAGCTTTTAAATTCAATATATTACATCTAAATATATTATGATAGCATTTACCTTCACATTTAACAAGGCATAACAGTTTAACAAGTTGATCAAATCCAATATAGCTTGATTCAGCAGCTCTTGGGTCTTGAGTTCTCTTTCAGTTCTGTGTTGAACATCAATAAAGTCACAAAGTTTAAGACAAGACAATACAGTTTCTACTCTGAGTCTACATTCAAGGAAATATAGTACAATACAAATACAATAATTTCAGTTTCTGCCTCTTATTGAAACATATTATTTGACAGTTGAATATGGATTTGGCTATTTAACTAAAATAATTATAATGTAGTAAAACTACAGTTAACAATGCATTTGATCAAAAAAAAAGTGGATCAAAAGCACATTAAATGTTACTTTCTAGAAGCTTTTCAGAAAAGTAATTGCTGACATGTTATTTCCATGCCCAGTGGGTTGGGTTTGGCAATGACCATGGAAAACACATATTTCATTGTTTTTAGGGAAAGTCCCCACAACAGTGTAATATTATGCCAGTATTGTGACAAGTCTTGTTATAGAACCACATGCTTTGTTGTTGCATACTACCTTTTAAATGTAAACATTACAGCTAAATGTATTATGTTAGTATTTTGCCTTCACACTTAACAAGGCATAACTGTTTGTTAAGCTGATCAAATTCAATATAGCTTGATTCAGCAGCTCTTCGGTCTTGAGGCTTTTAAATATTCAGTTCTGTGTTGAACATCGCTAAAAACACAATACATTTTTAAAAAAATTCAATAATTTCAGTTTCATCCTCTAACTGAAACATTATTTGACTGTTAAAAATAGATTTGGCTATTTAAATAAAACAATTATAATGTAATAAAACTAGTTAATGATGCATTTGTTATAAGGTGATCAAAAGCACAGAAATGTTTTAGAAAAATACATGTTATTTGCTGACATGTTATTTGCATGGCCAATGGGTTGGGTTTGGTTTCTAACCACTGTTGCATTCTGCTTATACATTCTTGTAAACTGTTTTACTTAGCTTGAAAACCACCACAAGTCACTTTTTCCTGTTAGCTATGTTCATATCTGTCATGTTGAGATAGACACCACAGCTCAGGGAAGAACCTTCAGAAGACTGAAGGGCAACTAAAGGATGGAAATCTCTACCCTCATTAAGCTAACATGAAGACAGTAGTGTTTGTGGCTAAATGAGTTTCTGACCTAAAATGACAGATAAGTTTTTTTTTAATGAAGCTAATAGCTTGACCTGCTTCCATCTGCTAAAAAGCTTTATGGAGATGAAGATTTCATTTTTCAGCACGACCTGGCACCTGCTCACAGTGCCAAAACCACTGGTAAA
>JAUYWG010000751.1:0-11889 GCA_034779775.1 Enteromius afrohamiltoni | reverse complement strand
ACTGCCTGTACGACCACGAGTTATTCTTAATAAACAGCTTGCGCATGGATCAAAAGCCTCCTGAGACTATGTCACAGCCATACAACAGATTCTAGATAAACATGGGGTCAGTTACAGTGATTCTGTTTTAAAAGAGATTGTGAAAGCTGTTACAGAGAATAATCTGATCTTGAAAATGACCGATTCTGGTGAGTCACTCTCAACAGTGAGTAAGAGAGCATCATATTTTCAGAACGAATTTCCAGTTGTAATGCCGATAGAATATAAACTTGGGAAAGACTCACTATAATTTGCTTATGTGCCAGTTCTGAATATGTTACAGGTGCTTTTAAACCGAACTGATGTTCTTGAGAAAGTTTTTTCTCCTGTTGACAATGCAGATGGGATCAGCTCTTACATAGACAGCACTAACTATCATGAGAATACTTTTTTGGTGACCGAGAAATTCCGGATTTTGCTTACCCTATACACTGATGAATTTGAGATTGCCAATCCGCTTGGCACCTCAAAAAAGAAACACAAGATGATTAGTGTGTATTGGGTTCTTGCTAATCTTCCATATAAATACAGGTCTTCACTTCAGGCGATTCAACTAGCACTCTTATGCAAAGCTAGTGCTGTAAAACAATATGGATATGAGAGAGTCCTTCAACCTCTTGTGCAAGACCTCAAAACTCTTGAGCAACATGGTGTCTATGTGGAGCAGTTAGGAGAATGTGTAAAGGGAACCGTTCTTAATGTTGCTGCTGATAATCTTGGTGCTCATTCCTTGGCAGGATTTCAAGAGAGCTTCGTTGTGGAACCCCCTTGCCGCTTTTGCATGGTGAAAAGGAGTGAAATTCAACAGAAAGATGTATTGTCAGGAGGATTTGAACCCAGGACAAAGCAGAATCATGACAGGCAAGTTGAAGAAGTTTTAAAAGACCCTAATTTGACGAAACAGTATGGTGTAAAAGGCAGATGTGTTTTAAATGAGCTTGCCCATTTTCACTCTATCACTGGTTTTCCACCTGACATCCTACATGATCTCTTGGAGGGTGTCATACCCGTTGAAATGGCACTCTGCCTCAATGCTTTAATTAACAAAAAGTACATCACTCTTGAGTATGTGAACAGGATGGTCAAACAGTTTCCATACCAATTCATGGACAAGATCGATCAACCTCAGGTCATTCCAACTATGTTTGCCTCTAGAGGCACGATAGGTGGAAATGGCCATGAAAACTGGACACTTTTAAGACTTCTCCCACTAATGATTGGCTTTGACATCCCAGAAAATGATGCAATATGGGAGATTTTAATGCTTTTGAAAGACATTCTAGAACTGGCGACATCCTTCAGATTCACTGATGACACTATTGATTTTCTTGCGGCTAAAATTTCAGAGCACAGAGGTTTGCTTTTGAAAGTATTCCCTGATTTTGTGCTTCGTCCTAAACACCACTACATTGAGCATTATTCGCAACTAATTAGGACACATGGGCCACTTAGAGATGCTTGGACCATGCGTTTTGAAGGCAAGCATATGTTCTTCAAACAAATCATTCGTGAGACAAAAAATTTCAAAAACGTCCCACAAACTCTGGCTGTCCGACACCAAAGAATGGTGGTGTACCATGTGGACTCGTCGTCCTTTTTTAAACCTTCTGTCCAGATGGACAAAGTGAGGTCTACCCTGATATCATCTTTTCCCGAGAGTGTTCAGAACATACTTCAGCAGATTTTTCCTACCCAAAGCACTGTACTTGTCACATCTTCAGTGTGCAGCGATGGTATCAAGTACAGTCCTGATATGGTTCTGTCTGCTGGTGCCAGTTCATGTCTGCCTGATTTTAGGCAAATTGAAAAAATTGTCGTTATCAACACCGACATTATGTTTGTATGCAAAAAACAGACATCGTGGTACATTAAGCATCTGCGTTCTTACGACTTGTGCAGTCATGTACCAGACATGTCACAAAGCTCTCTGATTTGAATGACATTTTTCCACTGGCACCCTACAAAATTCTGGGTAGGACTTTTGTTACAGCAAAACATTTCATCTTGTGTTAAATTAAGCTTTTAAAAGGATAGTCATTCTGAATATCAAAAAAGTCATTTATTCATCCATTTCTTTTTTTAAGCCTGTATGACTTTATTCTTCTGGAGACAAAATATTAATATCTTAAATATTTTTAAGAATTTTGGTAAACGCAGTTTCAGTTCCTATTGAATTCCATCAGGAACCCAAAGTTGTTCTTCTGTCTTCTTAAAAATGTTTTGATCAGCAGAATACATTCATACAGGTTTAAAAAAAATTTGAAAAAAAAAAAAATCTTACATTTAATTTGATTTCATTGATTTTTCTCAATTTTAGGTTCACAGGACACAATGGACACAAAAACTATATTTAGAGTGGTACTGAATGAAAATGACATAAGGAAAATCACGCTGCATAGGAAACCACAAACTTTGACTTCTTTGATGGAACAGCTTGCAGAAAAGCTAGGTCTTCAGTTTAATCTTCAGTATGAAGATGCTGATTTTAACAATGCAGTGGTTAACCTCACAGACATTGCAGATTTACCTGAAAGGCCCACCTTAAAGGTAATTGCTCTTGCAGCATCTCCTGCAGCATCTCCTACACCAAGTACAGCTGACACAGATATTGTGTCTTTGACCTCAGAAGAAGGTTTGTCTAATGTACGCCAAGCTCAGTGGCCAGAGACCTTTGAAATCCCAAATTTTCCTGTGGACATTGAGTACAGATTGCGCCAAGGAAATCTTCTCTTCATGAAAGACCAGACATATATGCACCCTCCGAGGGACATGAAGCATGAAATTTTGATGAAAGTCAATGTACAAATTCAAAGCATATCCCTCGGATCATGAATTCAATGATGTTGCATCTGCACTAGTCAAAAAACATCCATGCCTTATTGAACCAGGTTCCTTGACCGGATGGAACGGTTGGAAGAACAGCCTCAAATTTAAAATGGGGAACTACAGAACGAAGCTACGCCAAGCTGGATGCACAGATGTTCTTATAAATGCAGGGAAAAGGGGAAGCCGCCAATATCCTGTAAGAAATGTTAAAATACCTAAACCATTTGAAATCAATTTTCTTCCCAACTGTCCTGCTAATGAGGATGACTGCAGCATGGAATCTAAACGCTTACAACTTGTGGAGGAAATGAAGAAAAGTCATCCAAGTTCCACCTTGATATCACAGCACATGGATTCCACTTTCTCCTTGAGAAGAAAAGAGATTGTAGAAAAGGAGCCTCCAGTAAAAGAGACTCTCCAAAGATGGCCATCACTTTTCACAGAAAGACAGGTAAGTTATAATTAAATTACACCATGATAACACAAAATATAAAGAACGCTTCATTTACTTACCCTCATGCCATGCCAGATGTGAATTGCTTTTTTCCCACCAACATTTAAAAAAAAAACTAGTCCATCTCAGTCCATTTATTGCAAGTGAAGAGGTGCTACAATGTGAAAGCTCAAAAGCACAAACAGTTTCAATCCATACAACTCTATAACAACTCAGGGATGGGTTATTTTTATATTATAAATTTAGTCATTTGTATTCATCTAAAGGTAAATCTAGGACAGCATGAGTCAAACAACTTGCAAGTATCATTTTAAAAGAGTAACAAAAATCCTAATATACTTTTGTTTTCTTTTACAGATCAATTCAGAGTTTAATTGAATTACAAGCAAAAACCTCAAGCAAGAATTTTTCTCTGCACTCAATAAACATACTTCACGATTTATGGACATTTTTGAGAGCAAGAAAGGGGCTGTTGGAAAAAGACTCTCTACATTTCTTCAGCAAGTCAAACTGTGGTAAGCTTATTAATTTTCTTTCTTAAACTAAATTGTTACTGTCTTATTAACTAATTTCATAATTAATTTTGTTATACACTATAAAATGTAATTGTATCTTCTTTTTTTTCTCCACATATAGGCATTTGATTATGTTTTAGGCAACTAATTAATTTGGACCAGATAAGTAAATTCTGCTTTTGTTTCACATTTCTTAATCAAGCCCTTGTACTGTTAATTTTGTCAAATTTCGACAATGTACTTTCACAACAGTTTTTATTAGTTGTACGTAGAACATGGCCCAAGAGATGGTCCTGATTCTTTAGGTGACACATACTTTTGTGAGATTTCCCATTTATAATGTAACAAGAATTGTAATATTGATGTTCCTTTTTTTTTTTTTTTAGGACTGTGAATGTGACACACCCCAGATTCCCATTGGGATACTGACTGTGATACCAGAAGATAGCCAGGATTCCCCACAAGCACTGCATTTGGAGGCTTCAAACACCGCAATCATCTTGGAAGGAATCATCGTGATGGATGATCTTGAAAATCTTCCAGATGCCATGTGTCTACTTTTTGGGCTGATATATGCACTGAATTTGGAGTACCCTCCACAGCTCAAGAACACCTTTGATTTTATTCAGAGAATTTTTCTCTCTCTTGGACACAAATCTCTGAAACCAAAAATACAGTCACTTAACAACCTGCTGCTGATGTAAGCTGAGGTTTTTTAAAATTGATTAATGGGATAGTTATCTTTTGGTTGCACAGAAGTTTAATTAAAATGTTCAACTGTTACCTGTCAAACTTTGTTAAAAATGTTTTTAAAAAAAAGTTCTGAAGTTTTAAAGCAATGGTATTGCTAATGGTTTTTATTATTTATTATTATTATAAGCACTGTTAAGATTTAAGGTAGTGTTGATAATTATAAAAGGTCACCTGTTTCAAGTGAAAGATTGTCTTTAGTTGCTTTAGGAATTGTTTCAATTGTTTTTAGTTGCTTTAGGGGATAACGCGAGTAACAATGTGTTATCTTTGTTAACTTGTTAACTAACAATGTGTTATGTTTTTGTTTATCAAAAATTGTTAATGCTATGTTCAAACAATGGTTTACAGAGTTGGGGCATCTGACTTTGTTTGGTACGCTAAAGTACCTCAAGAGATTTAACATAAACTGTTAAACTCAAGTTCAGCTGTTGCTTTGTTTTAACTTATTGTTTTTAGTTAAGCTTGTTTGGGATTTTTAAGGCAATCGGTTTCCTAATATTTTCCTAGTAATGTGAACACTAATAGAAAGTTAACTCAAATAATGATTTTAAGTCAACAGTACTTAAGTATAATTGATTAACAAGTTGTCCCTACAAATTGTGTTAAGTTATACCAATTAAACATTAATACGCTACTTTGCTTGGAAATTTTAAGGCAATCGGTTTCCTAACTTTTTCTTAGTAAAGTCAACTTATTACATTTTAAAGTATGGATAGTTCACCCAAAAATGAAAATTTACTCACCATTTACTTATCCTTAAGTTGTTTCAAACCTGTTTGATTTTCATTTTTTCTCCTCATGTACCACTGCTCTGATGGAGCGTTATTTACCACCCAGAGCCGTAGTTTACTGACAAGCAATGCAAAATCGGTTAATTTTTGGAGGCGATACATATCCAATGATGAATACAATGTTGCGTAGCTTGTCAGTGAACTACAGCTCTGTGTAGTAAATGCTGCTACAGTATATGGAGAAGAGGAGGGGTCCAAAAACTGATCCCTGAGAAACCCCAGTGACCACTTGATGTGCTTTGGATACCTCCCCAGGCCACTGTGAAAAACCTACCACTGAGATAAGATTTAAACCAGCGAAGTGGAATATTTATCAGTGAAGTGTTTAATATAAGTCGGCTGAAAGCAAATTTCGGTACCTTGAAGTGACTATTGGTAACCATTGCAAACTGATGAAGTGGGTTGTCACCTAGGATTTGTTTGTCTTGTTAAAGACCACTCTCACTGCTGCATTATGGATCAGCTGCAGAGGTTTGATAGTACATTTTGCTTTTATAGAACTCTTCCGCTTCTCTAAAGCGCAACATTGCCTCACCCCCTTTGTTGCATGTTTCCAGGAGTGGGGTTGTTGTAAATTTGAGGGCTGGTGATGTCATCATCCTGGGATGTAGCTTGTTGTAGTCCCTACCAACTGTATTTGTAGGCATTAAACTACAATATCTCTGTTTGCTTTGATCTTTTAGCATCATAACTTTACAGATGCACAAACAGCAACATTACACACTAAATAAAGTAAAAGCACAATCAACCATCCCTTTAACGAATGTTGGTGTTACATAACTCAGTGGTTCTCAATTAAATGTGCAGAGCAGTGGGCCCCGTGTACTATGAAAGTGTAACAGTTAACTAATTATTAATTACATTTAATAACAGGAAATGTAACCGATTACGTGTATATGTTGTTTATTGTGCATGTGTAATTTTGAATCTTTTGCAGGAAAAGGCAAATTGGTAATGATAGTAATAACAGAATTGAGCAAACAATGCAAATATATGGAGTGAAGGACAATGTTAAAGAAGTGTTTCCAATGTTGTTTATCATATAGATTGTCTTTTAAAATATGTAATAATGTTTGCAACGGATTGTCTTTCAGATGTTTCTAGTTGTGGAATTTATGGAAACAAAGACTGTAAACATATCAGAATCATGGTTTGAAGATGGTGTTACTTCATGGCTGAACTATAAAAGCGATGAACGCATTAATAGAGCTTAAAGGAAAAGATTTGATATTCGTGTCCTTTCAAGAGCTGATAAGGATCTGCTTTAGAAACAAAATTCTATTTATTTGTGTTTGTGTCTCTGTATTTAACATTTAAAATAATTAGAATTATTAATGGTTTAATAATTCTTAAAAAAGTCTATATTATATATATTAATTTACACACTGTCACGAGCCGCGCCTCTGTGGTCCTCTACAGCGAACGGCAGCGGGAACCCTCACCAGAATACTAATGTTTCTGCCCGGACCCTTTTGCCCCACGCACCTAGGTCTCAGCACTTCCAGTTCCGGGGCTTTTCACTGTATATAAACACTGACTCTGGACTAGATCAGACGCAAAGTCTTGATTTGCCCCGGCCATCGTTATTAAGCATTCTTCTTCCACCCTTTTTTCCTACCCGTGTTTGATTTCCTGCCTGTACATTGTTTTCCGCTATTTTGCCGCCTGCCCTGATCTTCTGCCTGTTCCTTGACCCTGAGTTTGCCTGTCCTCATATATACCTGTCTTTTTGTGTACTGACCATTGCCTGTCTGACTACGAACATTAACGATTGTTGCACATGGATCCACACGACTCCCGCGAGTCCTTACACACACATTTAACAGTCAGTACTTAATAGTGGGTTTAGAACACAAGGTAAACATTGTCACGTATTTGGCAATAGTTGTTCTTCAGAGAAAATGGGATAGTGTAGTATGGAGGACGAGGAATGACCTAAGTATAAATAAATACATAAATGCAGAAATAAATGATTAAATAAATGTTGAGGTAAATAAATAAATGTAGAAATACATAATACATCATTTTGTCAAAAGTGTCATTTTAAATTGTGCTAAAAATGCTTTTCAATCCAAAGTATCCAAATGTAACGCAAATGTTACAAAAATAGCACAATTAAAAATGACACTTTTGACAATTATTTATTATGTATATCTACATTTATTTACTTCAGCGTTTATTTAATCATTTATTTATTTTTTATACGTAAGTCAGTTCTCATCTTCCATAGTGTAGTAACATAAGCTTCCTCTAGACAGACAATTATAAAATTCTATAGACTAGTACAGTAATAATGCAAAATGGATTTAAAAGTGTACATTGTGTATGCATTTTTTTGTGAATTTTGATCAGGTGATTACCATAAAGCAAGAGAGAAACTGAAGGCCTCACTGACCTGTAATACCTCAAACAGTTACAAACAGTTACAAACAGATGACGAGCAAGAAGTCACTAGGAAGAGAAAAATCAATCCAAGGTTACATATTCTTAGACAATGGCACCTATCTACTATTTAAAATATGTTTAGACATTTATTTGGGCTCTTTGCAGAGTGGATATTTTGTCTTGTAGTACTATAAAAGGTCAAGTCAAACATTTCTTACTACAGACTTTGTAGCATAGGTTAATTGAACATTTAGTGTGTGTATAAGTACGAGAATTTCTTACTTTTAAAGCAATAAGTTTTTTTTTTTTTGTATTTTTGTTTGTTTTTAACCATGCAAAAAAACATGATAACTTGAAGATTGTTTTATTTGTTAGGCAAATCTTTGGTGATACAGACTCTGACAGTGAGCCAGAGGGGGGTATAACACAGAGATACCACACCCTCTTCCCTTGTTCAGCACCACCGATTCCTCCACCTACTCCTGACGTTTCATGTAATGAAACTTGCCAGACTTCTGCTAGACCTCTGCTAGACTCAAGACAGACTGAATATTCTTCTTTCCCTGGTAAATGGTATATTCCTGTAATGCTATTGAATCATTTTGTAAGTTATGTTTGTGTTAATACTGTTATATTAATGTTACAACTAAATGGCTAGATATTAGTCAAGTCATTGTTAGTTATAAACTAGTTATAAATAGTTATTATTTAGTTGATACTTTTATCCAAAGAGATTTACAAATGAGGACACTAAAAGCAGTAAAATTGAAGGAATTATTGGTATTACAGTGAATTTTTATAAATATTTGTTTACTTTACTCATAGCAGCACCACCTGTTCATCTCAGATTCCTTCCAGTCCTCTGTGCCACTGGATGCATTCTGAAGATAATTCTTACACAGGTATTTTTTTTAAATAATTGTTTGTTTGTTAGCATTGTTCATCAGAGTCATCACTTATAGGCAAAAAACAATGAGCTTAAATGTATTTCCTAGCCTCAGTGCCTCCAGTTGCAATTCCTGTCTCTCACACATCAAGCTCTATGGGCCAGTTCTCTGCAGATGACCGTTCCTTTAGGCCTACATTTAGACTGGGGAAGACAGGCGATGGACCAATTCCTTGTTCTGGTAAAAGCCTTTAAATTTACAACATCCAGTTTGTAAAATTATATATATTAAGAATACGTTTGGGTCTTTAAAAGTTTACTTTTTTTTGTAGCTGCTCAGCTTCACATTTTAACTTTGTTGGAACACGTAAAGGAACAGCAAATGCAAATTGCTGCTGCTGTAAACAATCTAGCAGCAAGACTGGGAACAGAAACTCCTGTGGCTGAAATGCCTTGCAACATCAGTATCCCATTGACCAGTCTCCATGAAGTTGAGGAGTTGGAGGAATGGCTGAAAGACCTAAGAAATGCACAGGCTAAAGAAAACACGGTAATTTTTTTTTCTTTTGTTTGTTTGTTTTGTTCCCATGTGTAATGAATCGTTAGATTTGTTTGGATCCATATGCAACAGTTTATTGAAATCCAGGTCGGACAGGCGATGGTCAAAAGGCACAGACAGACAAATCAGAGTAGGGCAGACAGAATCGTAATCAGAAACAGGCAGAATGGTCAGGGCAGGCAGCGAGAATCAGATAATCAGAAAACAGAAACAGAAATCCAAAATCAAACACGGGTATGCAAAACAGGGAGAAAACGCTCGGAAATGATAGCCGGGGCAAATCAAGACTTTGCGTCAGTTCTCGCTCAGAATGGCATTTAAATACAGAGAAGAGAAGCCATGATCTCTTCTCTGGGCCATAGCCCTCCCAGTCAACCAAGTATTGGAGGATGTGGCCCCGGCGCTGTGAGTCCAGGATTTCATTCACCTGGTAGATGTTGTCCTGGTCCTGTATCAGGGGAGGGTCCTCGGGAATTGCAATCTCGTCCTGGACGCTCTCTCCGTCTGGAGCAGCAGCGGGCTTGAGCAGGGAGACATGGAATGTGGGTGAGATTCTGTAGTTAGCAGGCAGTTCAAGACGATAAGATACAGGTGAAATTTGACGTAAGATTTTGAAAGGACTCACGTACCTGGGATTCAATTTCCGACAGGGAGGGTGAAGGCTGAGGTCCCTCGTAGACAGCCAGACCCATTGGCCTGGCATTTAAGGAGGATGTGGTCGGCGGCGTCGATCGGTTTGAGCTGTGATCCTTCTGATGGCTCTCTGCAAGTGTACATGAGCGGCGTCCCAGGTCTGCTCGCTCCGTCTGAGCCAATGATCCATGGTGGGTAAGTCGGTAGAAATCCCTGACCAGGGGAACAGAGGCGGTTGGAAGCCCAAGACACACTGGAATGGTGTTAAGTTAGTGGCAGCCTTTTTCAGAGAATTCTGGGCGTACTCTGCCCAAAACAGGAACTGACTCCAGTAAAGCTGATTGTTGTAGCAGTAGGTTCTAAGGAATCTAATCAGTTCTTGGTTTTGCTGTTCTGCCTGACCGTTGGATTCAGGGTGGTATCCAGAGGTTAAGCTTACATTAATATTCATCTGCTCGCAGAAGGCTTTCCAGACCCTGGACGTGAATTGGGGGCCCCGATCGGAGACTATGTCTTCTGGAAGACCGTAGAAGCAAAATACCTGATCCATTAAGGTTTTGGCGGTTTCCCAGGCGGTGAGTAGTTTGGACAGGGGAATCAGACAACATGACTGGGAGAAACGATCCACGTTAGTGAGGATCGTGGTGTGTTGATCTGACAGGGGCAAATCCGTCACGAGAACTGAATACTTTCCTTGTGAAAAGAACTGGTGAGGAGCGTGATGGGTGGTGTTTGAGATTAAATTCTTCTGGACCCTATGGGTCAGCCATCGAGGGCTGCCATGGCCATAGTCGGTGTACATGAAATGAGAGGGAAATCATTTTCAGTAACAAAGTCCAGATCTATGAAGTTTCCAGCTGCCCCCGAGTCTAGGAAGGCTCTGGTTTGAACATGAATGTCCCCGTACAACAGTTCAACATCAATTTTCATTAGCAGAACTTAGTGAAATGGAACTCACCCGGTAGGTCTTGGGACGGGTTGGTCTCACGGGGCAGGTTGCTTGAAGATGGCCCGATTTGCCACAGTACAAATATAGTCCGTTCTCCCTTCTGCGTTCACACTCCTCAGGGGTTAAGTGTGTGGCTCCTATTTGCATGGGTTCAGGAGGAAGAAGGCTGGTATAACTGGTGGTTGCTGTTGGTGTGCAACGTCCCTTGCGAGAGCGCATGAGCTGGTCAGTGCAGATAGCCAGCTCCATGTACTCAGACAGAGTTAAATCCTCACCCCTGCAGGCTAATTCAGTCTGGAGCTCCTCACGCAGACCTCGCTGGTACATGGTCATGAGTGGGTCGGAGTCACCGCTAGTTTGTGTTGTGAGAGTGCGAAATTGCATGGTGTACTCGGCGGCAGAAGAATTTTCCTGTTTTAATGACAGCAGTTCGTCCAAAATCAAACACGGGTATGCAAAACAGGGAGAAAACGCTCAGAAATGATAGCCGGGGCAAATCAAGACTTTGCGTCAGTTCTCGCTCAGAACGGCGTTTAAATACAGTCCGTAATGCCGAACACCTGGAGCGCGAATCATCCAAGGTACGTGGGTTAAAGGAGTCCGGGTAGGAACGTTAGTAGGTGGGAGAAGGTTCCCGCTGCTGACGTGCGGAGAGATCCACAGAAATGCGGCTCGTGACACCATGAGCAATCATCCTTTAAATAAAAGATAAATTAATCTTAAAAGGGTTAAAAAATTGTTAACCTTAATGCTGCAAAATGTGTCTATTGCAGTCCCTGGCATGACAGGATGTGCAAATGCCACTCTAGGTCATAGTAATGAATTAACAAGTTGTAAGAATGAATTACATATGTCCTGTTAATGTACTGCAACAAAGTGCAGTGCAAACCATGAAACAATCATCTGCATTAAGTCAAGTGACTTTTATTTATATAGTGCTTTTAACAATACAGATTGTAGCACTGAACATTATCAAATAGAACAACAGAGTAATGGTAATGTATAATGACGAGATCAAATTTTATTTATCAAATGCAGAGACAGTCTCTGTAGTAAAGACGACGATAATCACTGAAAATCAGGTGTCCCCAACTAAGCA
>JAUYWG010000750.1:0-11895 GCA_034779775.1 Enteromius afrohamiltoni | reverse complement strand
AATGCATGTCAGAGCAAATGAGAATCATGAGGTCAAAGGAACTGCCTGAAGAGCTCAGAGACAGAATTGTGACAAGGTGAAAGATGAAAGCCTTCCCCGGAGTGCTCAGGACCTCAGACTGGGCCGAAGGTTTAGTGTCCAACAATACAATGTAATGCAATGCTAAAATCTCCTTGACTGTTCTTGAATGGCCCTGACTTAAACCCAATTGAGCATCTCTGGAGAGACCTAAAACTGGCAAAGGATCCCCAAATCCAGGTATAAGAAACTTGTAGCATCTTTCCCAAGAGGACTCAGGGCTGTATTCGATCAAAAGGGTGCTTCTACTAAATACTGAGCAAAGGGTCTGAATACTTAAGGCCATGTGAGATTTCAGTTTTTCATTTTTAATAAATCTGCAAAAATGTCAACAATTCTGTGTTTTTCTGTCAATATGGGGTGCTGTTTGTACATTAATGATGACTTTAGCAAATGATTTTAGCAAATGGCTGCAGTATAACAAAGAGTGAAACATTTAAGGGGGTTCTGAAAACCTTCCATACCCACTGTATATGGTTGATGGCTTTCATACGCGTCTTTTAAAATAAGAAAACATTTATAATTACTTCCAATTATCTTCCAAAATAACCACATAAACATCACATAAGGTCTCTCTAAATTAGTATGTTATAATAATGTTAATAATTTAATAAACACACATTTTGGTTACATTAAAAATGGTCATCTAAATATTTAGTTAATACCTTTACAGTTCTGCATTTACAAATAGATGGATAATGATAAACTATGCTTATGAAGAAATAAAACACAGATAATAGAAAACAGGGAAATAGATATAAAGCAGAGCTTACCTAGTATTTAATTTGTAGTGATGAAATAGATTCACTTTATTTAGTGTACATTGCAAGAGGTTCCAAACGTTTCTTTCTTTTAATCCCAAACACAGTTAACTAAGTAATGTGAATGTGTTCTAATAAAAAATAAACATTAGCCAAAACTGATTGTTTAGCTGCATTGTTAAACATTGTTCAAATCAATATCCATTTTTCATACTGTATGTTATAATTTCCAACCCCATCTCAGAAGAATATGCAAGTGTTTTTTGTCATTTATTGTTAAACAATTTAGTATAATTTTCTTGGTATTTAGTATGATTTTGTGTTGGCAATTTAGGATGATTCACATAAAAACACACATTAAGAAAGCATGAAGTTTGAACCCTAAACCTAAATCAAATTTGCCACGAATTCCTAGTCATTACATCTTGTGTGATTCCTGTAATTCTCATGCCATAATGCAATAGCAATTCTATTTTCGATTCGGTTTTCAGGAACAAGCAGCTCTTTGAAATTATGCTTCGAGAAACCCGTATTCCCATCACTAAAATCAGGTGAGGGTCTTTCCTTTTTTTTTTTTTTGCTGCATTGAGCTTGATCCTGCCTGTCTGAACTTTTGTGTACACATTTACAGGGCAGATGGAGGTGTTTGCACCAATAATTTCATCATGCAACTCACAGCTGATCTGTTGGGGCGTAAGATAGAACGCCCAAGCCACTTTGACATGTCCTGCCTCGGAGCCGCTTTTGTTGCAGGACTAGGAACAGGTAAGGAGTACAGCAAATAAACTATTCCTAATCTAGGCTTAATCTGTCTTAACTTTGTACAAGAATTTCTTAGGCCTCTAAATGATCAACATGATCAGAACTTTGCTGAAAACCTTGTTTTGCACAATCATCTATATCCATTCTGCTGTCTAAATGATAGTCTATACTTGCTTACTAAGCCTTTGAGCATCATTTTACTGGTTTACTTGATTATCCATACATAATAAAATATAAGTATCAAACATTATACCTCAGACATCTGTGTATCATTACAATGTATCATTGTTATATTGCCTGCATGTTTTACCGCCCTCAATACAATCTACATAGCTTATGAAACACAGTATTTAAATACCATCTTAGTGGGAGATGTAGTTACAACTGGTTTATACACATTTTATGCATTTTAATGTGTGTGCTTGTGACAAGTAAGAGAGAACTCCCTGGTTTCTTGCCTAAAGGTTTAACAAACATTAAAAAACACCAACATATATCATATGTCAGGCTTTAAAGGGTTAATCTGCCCATTATTTAATTTGTCTTTTAGGCTACTGGAGGAACCAAGAAGAGCTGAAGAAGCTTTTGACCACTGACCAGCATTTCCTTCCACGAAGGAGTAAAGCAGATTGGGACAAGGGCGGCCCATACAAAGGTGTACTGCAGAGCTGGGAGAGGGCTCTTCAGCGCTCTATGCACTGGTACAGCCATTGATTTACCATGATACAAGTTTAGGTTTAGGGCAGTTCTCTCTGCCACTGAGAAAAACACTTGAACAGTATGATTTCCAATCTGGATTTGGAAACCTGCATATCAAAGGTTAGTTACAGTTTTGCCAAATAGCAGGGGATTTTACAACTTGTGTAAATCCAGATCACCCAGTTGTGAATCCAGTGGTATTACGATGACTATTACTAAAAATCAGTACATTAATCCAACTACTGTTGTTGTTTTTTTTGTTTTGTTTTTTAATGAACAAATGAATTTATCTCGCTGTGTGCTTTAACGAGGTGGTTTTGTACAAGAGATCCTCAGTGAGGTGCCTCGGGATCTCGTCTTCCAAAGGATGACATCTCACGCTAGAGGAGTATTGTGGTTAAATGCAATTTGTGTTGTTTACATGAATGGGAGTAAGTGAAACTTGCTGCTGTTTGTTTTTATCATACACTGAATTAACACACACAGTGCATCCATTTTAGTGTATGGTCATTTATACAAGCATCCATTAATGCTGTTGTAATTTTAGTTAATATTTTCTAATTGCATATGTAGTCTTGGCATTATGTATGTGATGATTTTATTTTTTTATTTTTATTTTTTTAAATGTACTTCATAATACAAAGAGAATGCTGCAAACATGGAAAACTTGCTACCTGAAGGACTATATTTCCTAATGCGTTTCTTCTTCAGCTTTATGCATCCAACCGGTTCTACTTGTTTTTATACAAAACTGTAGCGGTGTCACTTCATACTATCAACAGTGGCTAATAATAGCATACATTCATCTGTAATAAAAATGAGTAAATGTGAAACTGTATATGTTAATATCCTAGGCTTTTATCAGGATCTTAAAGAAAGAATGCACAGAGAATGTTTATAAAGATAAAGGTATTAATAGTTTGTCAAAGAACTGATTGTGCCATGTTTCATGTGAGTATGTGAATTTTAGTTGTTCTAATAAATTTTCACAATGCCATTTGTCAAATTTTATGCTTCATCATGATAATAAATCAAGGGGTTTCAATCTAAAGTCAGTGGACATAAAACAACATTTCTTAGTACATTAATAAAACATTAACTATTTAACTTTTAAACCGTTCACTGGGCCTAAAATTGTAAAGATAACGTTTGAATGAATTTAGGTGGCTGAAATGCTCTATGTCTGCTGAACAAAAAAATAAAACGAATACAAGGCCTAATACGGTAAATGATACTAATAAATTTAACATAATACGGATTCATTATTTCTGTATTTATATGATTCTATGAAGGTGAATTGGTATGAACGAAAATATTTATTTATAATAGCTAAAAATTAGAATCTCGGAGCATTTGGGGCGTTTGGTTTTGTCGTGTGTTAAATTTATTCTATAAGTGTAATTATAAATAGTCCATGGGCGTAGGAAACGCATTTCGGATTTGCTATTGGTCGGTCTAGGTGTCAATCATCTAGTAAAGTGGGCGGGATTAAAGGAAAATGGCGACTTTATCTGTCGGAGAGCCTCAAGAGATGGAAGGTGAGCCGACCTGAGTATTTTTAATGATTTATTTCCAACGGAGCCTCTAAATAAATCAGCTATTATTCTTTTTGCCTTTCGTCTTCACAACCAAGCTGAGTTTTTATTTTTAATCCGTTAAAATAGTAGCGCGCTCTTACCATTCATTCAGACTTAAATGTGTGATTGTTTACGTTTATCACACAGCTTACTAAAGCTACTCGTGTAGTCTGAACGCATGAAATGCCGATAAAAGCTGCTTTATTTCTTGGCTTCTCTTTTGAGCGTGTTTAAACGCCAGACCTCTTTGCAGCTGCATGTTTATAGTGGACAGGGCGTCAAAGCCAGCACACCTTGCTGGTTAGCTAACGTAGCTCACCTGCTCACATTAAGTTACCTGTCAGAGTCTCACCTGTTCGGATGGATAAAGTGTAGTAGGACCTGAATGTGAACAGACGTGACAAATTGAGCTTTCTCGACGCCTCCATTTGTTTCCAGCTGCTGTATCAGCTCAGTTTGCTAGCCTGCTGCTGCTGTGGGATGAGGGTGTGTGTGGGAGGGGTTCGTCTAATAGACTGAGGCTGACTGAAATTGTGCTTGCTTATTAAAATTGCGGTTGTTTTTCCCAGATAGCAGCAGTGGCTGCTTTGGTTAGTACTGCGGGTGAGTCTCAGTTATTCATTGTTAGTCTTAAAACTGTGATTTAAAGTTGACAGGAGGGGTGAGTCTGAGGAATCAGGTGACGATGAGACCAAGAGAAAGAGCCTCAATGGAGAGGTTGACTCCTTGCAAGCCCCTTCGACTGGTGAGACCGCTTTGGCTTGAGAAAAATTGTTAAAACGATTATCTGTTTTCTTACCGGTGTTCTCACTTTCCTTTTTAGTACCCGAGGAGTCACCCGTTGACATGGATACCATAACCTTAGACCCAGATGAAGAGGTGAGACATTCACCTTTTGAACAGTTAGGCGGATGATGTTATTAGCACTATGATTCATTGTGTCTTTATTATTATAGGATGTGGATCTGGTCCACTGTCGCATTGGGAAGATTGAGGGTCTGGAGGTTCTTCGGAAGGCAAAGGTGAGAGTATTGTTTTTGTTGTTGTTGTTGTTGTGGGGGAGGGGTTGTCTAGCTACTTAATAAAGATTGTTAGATTTGATTATTTGGAGTATCTATTAATTATGCCCAATTACAGATATTAATATTGTTTCTTTTATCAGACAATTTCTCTTAGGCAAAACCTCATCAAACGCATCGAGAACTTGGACAGTCTCGTCTCATTGAGGGAACTTGATCTTTATGACAACCAGATCCGTAAACTAGAGAATCTTCAGGCCCTGACAGAGCTCGAGTAAGTCAAACGTGATGCTTATTGTTTTTGTGCAGACCTTTTACTTCTCAAAAATGCATTAAAATGTTATTCATACACTGCTGTTCAATAGTTTGTGGTCAGTGGGTTTTTTTATATATATATAAAATAAATAGAAAAGTTATTTTTGATTTTAAAAGTATTTCACAATATGGCTTATATTGTTTTTGTATTTTTGAATAAAATAAATGCAACGTCTGTGAGCAGGATGCCTCTGACTCCAAACATATGAGCCATGCATTTATGATAAGCATGTTTTTCAAAACTGTACCAAACCATGAGTCGAGAAAAAATAAACTGATTCTATGTCGTTGTTCATCTCTTTTAGTTGAAGGAAGTTCAAATACCTGCAGTTTTCTAATTTTTGATTGTGATTTTGCAGCCAGCTAGATGTGTCGTTCAACTTATTGAGGAAGATTGAGGGATTGGAGTCTCTTACAAAAATCAAGAAGCTCTTCCTGCTTCATAATAAGATTACAAACATTGCCAACCTCGATCAACTGACGAGCCTCCAGATGCTTGAGCTGGGCTCTAACCGCATCAGGGTGAGACATCCAAGACCACACCAGCTCTTTACGCGTTACATTATCTTCCTTGCTCACTGTTTAACATTTCTGTCCTGGTTTGAAAAGTATGTATGCAAATGATGATGTGATGTAAATTTTAGGTTATTGAGAATCTGGATTCTCTTACTGCTTTGGAGAGTTTGTTCCTTGGCACTAATAAAATCACTCAGCTACAGAACCTTGATGGATTGCATAGTCTGACGGTTCTCAGTATCCAGGTGCGTTTGTGCTGGAAAGGTTTTTTTTTTTTTTTTTTTTTTTTGTCTTCTCTGTTGGTGTTAACATCTGTTCCTGTCTGACAGAGTAACCGCATCACGAAGTTGGAAGGACTCCAGAATCTTGTGAATCTGCGAGAGCTGTACTTGAGTCATAATGGCATTGAAGTCATTGAGGGCCTGGAGGACAATGTAAGATCTAACATGGTTGACCACAGATGCAATACGTTTTATTTACGCACAGAATGCTTGCACAAAAATTTTTAAGCATGTTCTCTGCCTCTCCACTGCACCTTTACTCCTCGGGGAATGTCTGTGTTCTGATCTGTCGTCACATCAGTGCTTTTATTTTTAGCTGCCCCAGAATATTTTGGTTCTTAAATATGCACATCTTTCATCTTTCTTTCCTTTCTTTTTCAGAAAAAGCTGACAACTTTGGATATCGCTGCAAACAGGATAAAAAAGATTGAAAATGTCAGCCATTTGACTGAATTAAAAGAATTTTGGGTAAGGAAAAAGACAGGTTTACTCTAGGTATTTTATGACACACTACATAGAGATTTTAAAAACCTTTTCAGAAGTTTGGGGTCAGTAAGGGCGTTTAATTTTTAGGTCCTATTCTCATCATGAACAAACCTAACTATAACTTTTGCCTCAAATTCCTAATTTGCTGCTTATCAGTAGTCGGTAAGGTAGATATTGAATTTAGGTATTGGGTAGGATTATGGATGCAGAACAATTGCTTTATAAGCACTAATAAACAGCCAATGTGTCAGTTATAGGCATGCTAATAAGCAAATAATTAATTTCCCTATTCTAAAGTGTTACCTTTTAATCTAGATAGAAATATAAAGTATCTTATGCTCAACAAGGCTGCATTTATTTGATCCAACAATGGAATATATCAAATATTAGTGTTTTAAATAACTCTTTTTTTCTAAGTGGAGAACCAAAATGATTTTTGCGCACAAGAGGGCACTCTGCAGTTAAAAAACGTACAGCAAGTTTGAGAACTTAAAAGGTTTTTTATTTTGGAGTGGAATAACTAACTCCCCAGTTTAAATGAACTCTTCTGAAGCTCAGATTTGAATGGGAGAATTATGACATCATGAATAAAATATTAAAAATACCTTTTTCAAATTTTAATGCATGTTTGTTGAACAAGTTTTACTTCTTAAAATAAAAACATTTGAATGGTGGAATATGTATCAATTTATAATGCTTTTTTTTTTCTTTTTTACGCATACAAATATAACAAATAATTGTTAAAAAGCTACTTTTTCTTCTTTGTACAGATGAATGACAACCAAATTGAGAACTGGGCAGACTTGGACGAGCTCAAGAACGCCAAAGGTCTAGAGACTGTCTATCTGGAGAGAAACCCTCTGCAGAAGGACCCTCAGTATAGACGCAAGATCATGTTGGCTCTTCCCACTGTCAGGCAGATAGATGCCACCTTCATCCGTTTCTGATCATCCACCTCATTGCGCCCTCCCACACCCAAACCATCCACAGCATATTATAAATGCACCCCTACCATATTACCCTCATGCACCTCATGGACACCGTCTGCCCTATTTATCTCTTTTAATTACTTTTTAACAACAAAAAAACGAAGAATCTCACACTCCCAGTGTTGCCATTCCATGTGCTGGCACCTTTTATTCACACAGACACTATATACCTATGCTCTGACTTATGCTATAGTGTGAATGCTCGTTAATTTATTTTCAGTTTAGGACCTGATCAGTCTGAACTCAAAGGAGCTAATGCCTGTTGCTCTGAAAATATATCAGCGCTAAATCCTACTACTCTTAGCATTTTGGTTAGGAAATAATTTCATCGTAGTTATCCTTTCTCTCTTTCATCGATGTAAAATCAGAAATGTCCACCCTGTATAATTTACATCAGGCTTATTTACTATATGAGGAGGTAAAAAAGGTCAGAATTCAAGTTGCATTCAGGTTCTGAAGAAGGCTGTGAGAAAATGTTTATTCTTTGATGTGATCAGGGACTGTTTCCGTGAGTGTTCTGCTCTTATGGATTCTATTTGCATATCAGTTCTGTTTCTGATTGTAGCATTATGGCTGGTTGAGATAACATGAGACACATTGTTCACTCATCATTAATACTGAATATATTATAAAAGATTAATTCCATTTTAAAACACAATCTTAAGTGATTTTAGGGATTCAACAGAGAAGGTGATGTCAGGTGGTTAGTATTTGTTTTTTATTATTATTACTTTTTTGTGAAAAATTAAATACCACATGCACTCAAAATATTCACACAGAGACACCTCATGTTATTGTATGATCTGCGGGTTTCTTGCCCCGCAGTAGGAGGTGAATGGAAGAGGCCGCAGTGTGTTGACTGTGATTGGCCACTTTCATTTCCCGGGAGGGAGGGGGTCTGATGGGTTTCACTCAGCTGATTCTTTATGGAATGAACCCAGTCCCTTTAAAAGGGTTAAAGAACAACTGCATAGGATTGCTTTTAATTTGCTTGAATTTTCACTTTGTTTTACAAGCTTGGTTGACTGTTTCGGAATTGAATGTACTATAAATAAAACTGAATTTGAACAATGCTCACCCTTATGATGTATGTTTTGCTTTACATCTCTGATTTCACACTGCAGCTCGTTTCACATAAGTATTAATACATAAATACCGCGTTAGTGGATGTTGCTGAGTACGGTATGTTGGGAAGGCCAAGATGATCATGGAAAACGTACATTCCCATTAACATGAAAGTGCATTGACAGAGTCTGTCAAATTCAGATGAGCATTCATAAATATCAGATCTCGTACATGATTTGATCAACACAGAACACAGAAGTATTTAATAAAACAGCAATTGTTAAATGGATTTCACAGCACATATTTAACACACAAAATAAAATATCGGCACCATTGCAATTCTGTCATAAAATGCAACCCTTCTCTCAGAAATCTGTTGCAGTTGCAAATGTTTCGATACATTGAAACAACACAAAAAATAGAGAAGAAGAGTCAAATACAATTCCGCACAGAATCCAAAAAAATTAACTGGACAAAATTATTGGCACCCTTAGGTAATGTTTGGTAGCACCCCCTTTTGAAAAAATAACTGAAATCAGCTGCTTCCTCAAAGTCAAAGTCAAAGTCAGCTTTATATGTCAATTCTGCCACATGTACAAAGAATTGAAATTTCAATTACTCTTAAACCCTTGCTTGATAGCAGATTAACATTTAAATACAAGAGAGTGACTAAAATGCAAGTAAAATAATTATATAGTAAAAGTACAACTTTAAATAGATACAATACAATTTTACATCTAACAAGAAAGCAATACAATATACAATATTCAAGTAAGGGTACATGGCATTGAGTGCAAACCAGACAGAGTAGTGCAAATAGGCAAATAGTGCAAATGGAGATTGTAAATGTACAATAAAGAGATAATGTAACAGACAAAGTCTTATGAGGTAATAGCAGTCCAATGCCACGCAAAGTGACTGGTGCAGGACAGTGAGTGAGTCAGAGAGTGTGTGTGTGTGTGTGTGTGTGTGTGTGTGTGTGTGAAAGAGTTCAGAGAGATCGTGGTGGAGAAGAGGGAAGTGGGGGCAGAGCCGGGAAGGAGTTAAGCTTCCTGACAGCCTGATGGATGAAGCTGTCCTTCAGTCTGCTGGTCCTGGCCTGGAGACTCCTCCCTGACAGCAGCAGGTTGAAGAAGCTTTGCATTGGGTGGGTGGGATCAGCCGCTATGCAAAGGGCTTTTTTGATGAGACGGGTGCTGTAAATATCAGACCCTTGAGACCCTAATATGAGACCCTTGAGCAAGGCACTGTTCCCCCAACTGCTCCCTGGGCGCTCAGAGTGTGTGTTCACATCTCACTGCTCTGTGTGTGCACTTGGATGGGTAAATGGCACAAATTCCAAGTAACCTTACTTGGCCACATGTCACATCCTTTCCTTTTCCTTTCCTTTGCAAACAGCTCAGGTCGTTTAGATTTGAAGGATGCCTTCTCCTGTAGTTTTAAGATCTCTCAAAGGGGTGTATGGGTATTTTTTGGTAATCATCAGATTTCATGATACCATTCACTGTCAAGGCATCCAGTGCCAAAAGCAGCAAAGCAACCCCGAAACATCTTTGAACCTCCACCATGTTTGACTGTAAGGACTGTGTTTGTTTCTTTGAAGGCCTCATCATTTCTTTTTTCTATTTAACAAACAGCTCTACATTTGTCTCATCTTTCCACATACATTCTCCCAGAAGGATTGTGTTTTTTCACATAAGTTTTGGCAAACTCCAGTCTTGCTCTTTGCTTGTGTCAGCAGTGGTGTTGTCCTAGGTCCCCTAGCGTCCCTTTTCATTCAGATAGTGACGGATAGTGAGCTGACACTGTTGTACCCTGATTAGCTTATAATTGTTTGGAAGTTAATCAGGTTTTTTTAACCACCATTCAAACAGTCCTTCGTTGCAATTTTACATTCATTTTGCTCCTCTGTTCACGTCCTGGGAGGTTAGCTACACAGTGCCATGGGCTGTAAACATCTTGATGATATTGCGCACAGTGGACACAGGGACATTAAGATCTCTGGAGATGGATGGACTTATAGCACATTTTTTTCTCTCAAATCCACAGACAACTCTTTACACTTCTTTCTTTTCTCCATGTGCAGTGTGACACACAACACAAAGAGATTTTACTACAGAATTTAAGAGATTCCATGTGTAACAAATTGTGCAGATAAGAATTAATTTACTACGTTTTGCAAAATGTCAGACAATTTGTGTAACACTTTAGTAGAATGGTAATATGATCGTTGATTGCATATTTTATACAACTGAATCTAAATGTATAATCTTTCTTTTAATAATCTAAGTCTTATTATTTTCTGAATATCATGCCTTTTGGAAAATGACCCCCGTTCTAGAACAGTCTGGATTTGTGCTGTGGTGTTACTGTCTCTCTTGAGAGACATGGTGGTTATATAGCACAATATTTCTTCTTATAATAAACACTGGTATTTACTAGAATTAATTACAAATCAAAATGTCCATTTCAATATTCTAAATGTAGCATTTTTAGCAAAATAGAAATACACAGCATTCAATTTAAAAAAAATGGTCTCTTTGTTATTCTTAATGAATAAATGGGTCTTTACAAAAATAGTAAACTTGTAAACTGTATTTTTTATAATGAACATGAGGAAACAGCCTTGTACTGTTTTGGCCACCGTGCGTTCTCAGTTACACTATGGTGTAAGGTACAAAAATGTATTAGCAAAAATATTCAGTTTTTAAAACCCCTTTCACTCTTATGGGAAAATTTAATTAAACTTAATTAAAAAAAACGTAATTAATTTACTTATTCTATTGACCAATGTTCACATTCATAGGTGTTTATGGTTGTGAAATGTGTACTGAAATATGTAAGGGATAATGTAGAGGCAGCCGGTAGTTATCGCAGAAATAAGCCCCGAAAGTGTGATCAATGTGACAGTTATTTCGCCATAACTACAGGCCACATAAGGAAAATAACTGGAGATGAATATGAATTTGAAACATTTTATTGGCATATTTTCATCCTTCCGCGAAACGATATAGTACCACGTGACTAAAATTTAAATGTTAATAAGACACCTCACATCTACATATGAATATATAACAAAGGATGTATTTTATTTTCCATTGTTAATTGTGGTTGTCCAGTGTTTGTCACAAATCTTTGTTGGCGCGGAGGGATTTTAAACATATAAGTAGCACCAGCTATGCGTTATTAATTTGGAGCGGTTATTATTTGAAAAGAAAGAACCTGCAAATATCTCAACTGACCAATCAGAATCAAGCATTACAGAGAGCTGGTGTTCTGTCGATGTAGCATACTTTGTCAGAATAGCATACCGGAAGTTGAGTTTTATAGCAGGGTCTATCAATTTA